>QNTS01000252.1:144657-226828 GCA_003317085.1 Hucho hucho | reverse complement strand
GAACAGGACGTGCTGGACTCTCTAAGCGCACGGGGGGCCTGGTGCGCGGAGCCCGAACAGGACGTGCTGGACTCTCTAAGCGCACGGGGGGCCTGGTGCGCGGAGCCCGAACAGGACGTGCTGGACTCTCTAAGCGTACAGGGGACCTGGTGTGTGGAGCCGGTACTTCTCTCCCCGGCTGTTCACTCACCCTTGCCTCACCGATGATGGAAGCTGGAATGTCTCGCACTGGGCTGTGGATGCGAACCGGAGACCCCACACGCTCCCTCCAACGCTCCCTCCAAAGAGCATGAGGAGTTGGCTCAGGAGTCCATCCTGAACCGGCCAAACTCCCCGTGTGCCCCCCCCAAAAGTTTTGTTGGGGCTGCCTTTCGGGCTTCCTAGCCAGGCGAGTTCCAACAAACCTTTCTCTCTCTGGATTCCATGCTCCGTATAATTCCTCATAACTCCCCCGCTCAGCCTTCGCTGCTCCACTTTTCTCCCTGGGGTGACGATGCTCCGCCATCTTCTCCCAAGGTCCCTTACCAGCCAATATCTCCTCCCAAGTCCAGAACTCCCGGGTCTCTCGCTGCTTGGTCTTTTTATGGTGGGTTATTCTGTCACGATCTCCTGAAGGGACAGACCAAGGCGCAGCGAGGCATCCAGTATACATCTTTATTTAAATACGTAACTGGGCAAAAATAACGAACGAAGATCGTAATGCTGAACATAACTAAACATACAACAAAGTTATGCACAAACAATAACCCACAAAACTCCTCTGAAAACTACAAACATATATATGGTTCCCAATTAGAG
This sequence comes from Hucho hucho, assembly GCA_003317085.1. Lineage (NCBI taxonomy): Eukaryota > Metazoa > Chordata > Actinopteri > Salmoniformes > Salmonidae > Hucho > Hucho hucho. The sequence continues at coordinate 226,030 of QNTS01000252.1, read as the reverse complement.
GTAACGACACTCAGCTGCCTCTAATTGGGAACCATTACCCCAACATAGAAATACAACACCTAGAACAAAAAACCCTACACCAAAACAAAACTAAACACGCCAGCCTAAAAACTCTGGCCTGGACGTGACAAGTTCAGATGTATATTAAAGTGTATTAAAAGTGTTTCACCCACAGAAGTAGTTTTGTCATTTCAAACCCAAAACGGAGATAGCAAATAACAAGCATCTGCCTGCCATTGTACTCAGTCAAGGGAAAATGAAAGCCAATTCTTCACATTTCACATCTCAGCTGTGAATTGTATCCAACTCCAGATGATTGGGCCAATGTTACATCAACGTTATACAGTTTCTTTCCCCTCATGATTTCAGCAATTGTTGGAAGATTCTGAAATATTCTAGTACTTTTTCAAAGTTTGTGATTTTTCAGGAAAAAATTAATTTCCATAAAAAACAAACAGTGCAACTTGAGTGGAGTGCAGATGCCGAGCGCTACAGAATAACATGAACGTATAATGATGAAAGACATAAAGTCCTAATGAAGCATCTGGAATCATCAAATAAGAAGACAACCTGGTGTGTTCCTTCTTTCCTTCCCTCCCTCCCTGGTGGAATGGATGCTTGTCCTTGATGCTTAGCGCCTTGTAAAAAAACAACAACAACAAAACAAGGTGGATGTCGTGGGAGAGTTACCAATAGGGGTAAGGGGGTTGAAAACTCATAAAACTCATACCTTTCTATGAGTTTGTCTGAAACGTTTCTTAAATGTTTGAGGTAGGCGATGAGATTGATTACAGTTGAAGCTCGACCCTGCACATTGGAAACTGACCGTTTAAGACGTACTTTGCATTTCACAGAGTTGTGTGTCAAGTGACGAGATGTAATGGCATTTGTTTCCTCACAGCAATGATAGACACCAGCACACAGGGGGATCTTTAATTGTCAATCGTGCTTTATAGAGTATCTTCAGCACTACAGGTTGAAATAGAGCCCTTTGAGTGTATATCTTCAGCGGCACAGGTGGATGGGTTTATAATGTATTTCACATACAGGTATCTGACAAAATAATGGAAACACGTGAGTAAATAAGGGATACAGTAAAGTATATTGAAAGACGGTGCATCCACACAGGTGTGGTACCTGAGTTAATGAAGCAATTGCTGGGCATGCCATTATTTTGGCTACCATGGCTATGCCCCCAAAGGATGACATTTCTCCCATCCACAGGACATAAGTGGTCACTAAATTGTTTGAGGAGCACAACACCAATGTAAACCATATGCCATGGCCGTCTCAGTCACCAGATCTCAGCCTAATTGAACACCTATGGTAGATTCTGGAGCGGCGGCTGAAATAGCGTTTTCTACCACCAATAAAATACCAAATGATGGAATTTCCTGTAGAAGAACGGTGTCGCATCCCTCCAATAGAGTTTCAGACACTTGTAGAATCTATGCCAAGGTGCATTGAAGTTGTTCTGGTTCGTGGTGCCCCAATGCCCTATTAAGACACTTTATGTTGGTGTTTCCTTTATTTTGTCAGTTACCTGTATTTTCCTCCACTAAAATTGCCTCCACTCTTGAGACTGACCGATACAAAGCAACAACAAAAGCTCAACTGATATTAATTTTTATTTATGAGCCTCGCTGAATTGGGTTGTGTCTGGCACACTGAGAAAGTGGCATGCTAAAACTCAGAGGTGAAACCTTGCAGCATTGTGTAAGGAGCTGGATGATCTGAATACACAATAGCTTCAGACACAATAGCTTTAGACACATTCAGTATGGTCCTTTGGAGACGGAGAAATTGAAAATGAAAGCACAGGTGCTGTCTTTGTACGTTTGGGGATCACACTTCATCAAAGAGTTTTAAAAGTGTCATGAAATACCAATACCATTGAGTGTATGTTGCTCAGTGCAGGCGAGGGCTGACAACCCCACTTACATAAGGTATCAGTTATGTTTTCTCTCTAAGGTGAGTCGATTCATATCATTTTGGGAAAGCAATAGAAAACAGGGTATGTTATTTTGTCTCCACAGTCCAATGTTAGACAGTGTAATGTGCAGCATTAGTTGTGTGCTGGTTCTTTCACACAAATGTACAGTGATTTGTTCTTGAACTAGCGATGAACCAACTATCTACTTGGCCCAATAATGAAAAGTAGCTATTCCATATTAAATTATAGAGGGTGTAGGGGCTAACTAGACCCTCAGATAGCCACTTTGACCAAACCAGCAAGCCTGCCGGCCTCAGTGCGAAGTGCTATCCCAGCACACAATGCCATATGTTTGAAGTTTGCGCAATTTCATACAAGTATTGATTTCGAAACTTGACATGTAACAGATGAAATACTTCCCAAATTAAATGACAGGGGGGATTTGTTAATTAGAATTTCATGCTAGTTTTATTTTTTATTTAAAAGTGGAACAGAAATGTCATCATTCAAGTCAGGAGTGTGTCCCGATGTTGATGGGTTTATTGATCCCGTCCCCAATCTTTGGAAGTCACCCTCCTTGTTTTGTCCACAACGGAGGGCCCCCCCGAGCGAGTTGGTTGTGTGTGTCTCTCTCTCGCTCTCTCTCTCTCTCTCTCTCTCTCTCTCTCTCTCTCTCTCTCTCTCTCTCTCTCTCTCTCTCAAAGACATAAATAACAGAATATTACAAACTTAGTTTATGCATATGCCTTGATATACTTACGTACATGCGCTTATCTTTTAATGGATATTGCTAATCCAAATATCTACATAATGATCAATATAATGATATTGACAATAAGCTCATTATCTACCTAACGGATCCTTCATATCTCCCTTATTCATCTATTTTCGAAATATCTGCAGTGAAGCTGGACCTTCTGCTCACCCATGCTCCTCCATGACCCTGTTATCATGAGGTCATAGAGTTGCTATCAGGCTTAGCCAATTATATTACCTTCATAAATTCAAGTTAACATAGAACATAGTGTATTTAATTTCATGCTTTAGATGGAGCTCATGTCCAAATGTGCAAGTGCAGATCATTTTTCATACTAAAGTTTACCTAGATGTGGGTACAATGATACATATTCAGCCTTTGAATTACAACAAATAGCCTCCGGTGTTGTCGTGCTTACTGACCAAAAACGCCTGCATGTCTGACAGCTCCATTTTGAAAAATAATGCATATGTTTTATATAACCTGCTGAGCGTGTGAAATCATCAATGAGTAAATGAGTTATTCCCTTGTTTTTTAAATATTATACAATTAAAATGAATGTTTCATTACTCATCTTACGTGATTCTGTGAATTTATTTAGGCTAAACTCTGAGAGATATTGCTCAAATATTGTGGACAGGAGCACATCTCCTCAGATTCTTCAGTCTGTAGTAAGACCATAGAAGGAATATTAAATATTGTTGTTGTTATGGGCTAGCACTCAAACTAAATGTACGAGCTTACTCCCACTTGAAGAGTCAAAATGTTTCGGAGACAATTTAAGGGGATTTTATATCAAACCGATTGTCTTATGATAGTCTACAGAGGTTGATGTCTATCCCCTCTCTTCAGGAGAAGTGTTTGCTGAACACTTGAGTGATTAGAAGGTCTTTTCATCTAGCTAAGTGCCTCTGTTTATGTAATAGGTTTCTTTGGGAATGTGATTTTGTGGTAGATTTAATAAATGGATTATTATTATTACAATATGGATAAGCCACCCCTGTAATGGCTTTGTGTCCTCTTCCGGTCCCTGTGGGATGTAAGACAATGAAAAGCTGTCCTCTAGCCTGCCTGTTGTTAGCAGAGGAAAATAACCGCAAGTCAGAGGCAATAGATGCTTATGGAGGTTGTTTTCCTCTACGTTATGCTCAATAGGAGACACAAGATGATGATACTGCAGTTTTCAAGCAAGACCACATCATTGCACATCACATGACATCACTGCAATACCACAGTGGGCCTGTATTAATACTTATTTTGATTAAGTCCATGTTTGAGTGATTACACTGAAACTTAAAGTCATTTGGGAGATATGGAGTAATCATCAAATCATTTATTACAGAAAACACTAGCTGTTGAAAATGTTGTTATGTTTACTCACAATCAACTATCCTAAGCACCATAAAACACACTCTCGGGACCTGGGCGGTCTTGACAAAATGTACATCCTTATGATCAAACCACCTCTTCACAAAAGTGCCATCCAAACCAATATCAGTGTTATCCTACGTGTGGGAGCTCTGCAAATGCATGGGAGCCCAGCTCACATTAAAACAATGTGTAAATACACAGCCTAGAACCAAGCTTCTATTACACAACCCAGAGGTCTATCAGCAACCCTCGCCAAGGGTTAGAGTATGTGTTTGGGGTTCTAAGGCTGTGTTTACACAGGCAGACCAATTCTGATCTTTTGTCCACTAATTGGTCTTTTGGTCAATCACATCAGATCTTTTCACATCAGATCTTTTTTTAGAGCTGATCTGATTGGTCAAAAGGTCAAATTGGTCAAAACCAATTAGTGGGAAAAATATCAGAATTGGGCTGCCTGTGTAAACGCAGCCTAAGAGACCTGTATAACGTTGTGATGGGTCCCAAGGTGAAAGAGTGATTAATATAACCCTAGGTATAATGAGGCTGCTCTGAAGGCTTTCCTCTCGCGAGTCAAGACAAATGGCCCTTGTTTATGCCAGGCTTTGCCGTCCAGTGGTATCCATTTCATGTCCAAATCGGTCCATCTGCCAACTACGACAGAGAACTGCGAAAGTGAAATAAACTGTAATCGAAGGAGAGTCTTTATTCGCCATTAAGTGACAGAGTACTTTTATTGTCTGGTGAAGGCCCAATCCCTTGAGGGGATGTGGCTTCGCAGATGACAATGCTGCCATCTTTCTTGACAAGGGTATTTTATCAAGTGCAAATATTCTGCCTCCAATCAATTCTTCACCGCTTCTTCCGATCTTACCGGCTACAGGCGGCTTGAGGATAATGAAACCAAAAATGTGGCCTCTTAGACGACGCTCATTGTTGATGTTCGAGTGGTAGCGGGTGTCACATGGCGCTGCTGTCAAATTAAAGACGATTTCTGTCTGTGTCAAAAGAATGGCGGTAGAACAGATCAGAAGGGGAAGTGGCATCCCATAATACTGTGAAGTCATCCTGTTGCCGTGGTGATATTTAAACCAGTGCCTCATAGGAATACCTCTCACCTGTTTGGGTTCAGGAAGGAGACACTCAGTGACCTCGCTACCATAGAGGAAATTGGGAATATGTTCTAAAGAAATATGTCTTCTCTAAAATAACAAGATACAGTATAGTATAGACAATAACAAGATACAGTATAGTATAGACAATAACAGGATACAGTATAGTATCTACAGTAACACAATACAGTATAGTATCTACAACAACAAGATACAGTATAGTATCTACAGTAACAAGATGCAGTATAGTATCTACAATAAGATACAGTATACTATCTACAGTAACAAGATACAGTATAGTATCTATAACAACAAGATACAGAATAGTATCTACTGTAACAAGATACAATAGCTTTAACAGGAACTTACTGTATAACATGACTGCAGTACCGTGAGATTAACTTGTAATACACAAAACTGCTTTTATCATTTCTGAACAAGTGTCGGTGACAGCTTTCACAAACTATCACATTAATCATGTTAACAATATTCATGCTCAACCTTTGTCTTGCAGCCTTTGCAAGTATTTTACATCCACTGTTGTAGATGCTATTTGCTAATGACATGCCCGTCACTAGAGACACACACATACATATCCCCCTAATAGCTGTAGATAATGTATTCTCCACACAGTAACATCGTGACAGACAGGAATACAGCAGTATAGTGTCTAAATGCCTGCAGCAGTGTAAGTAAGTGATGGCTGATTCTGATCTGCAGTGTTGCTGCTAGGGAGAGCATTGTGTACACTTTAGCTCCTGGCTGTAGCCTCTGTAGCTGGCTGAAGCGGACATCAGACAGTGTACAGTGCTGCGGTTTGCTGGCTCCTTAATGACTTCAGTGCTGAACTAGGAGAAACTGGAGTTGTTAGACTTTGAGTAAAGGTATGTGCTGAAGTTTGACTTTTTAAACACTTTTTCCACAACACTGTTGACAATGTTTTTTTCAGCACTGGTTTTCCCAAAACTGTATATTTCTCTACACTGTTTTAACACTGTAACACTTGGACATCTGTAACGAAGAAGGGATGACCTGTATAACATAATTTTAACACGCATCAATCAATCACATTTATTTTATAAAGCCCTTTTTACATCAGAAGTTGTCACTATGTGCTTATACAGATAGCCAGCCTAAAACCCCCAAAGAGCAAACAATGCAGATGTGGAAGCACAGTTGCTATGAAAAACTCCCTAGAAAGGCAGGAACCTAGGAAGGAACCTTGAGAGGAACTAGGCTCTGAGGGGTGGCTCCTCCTCTGGGAGAGAGGAGAGAGAGAGAGAGAGGATCGAAACACACATGCAGTCACACACACACTAACACACACAGTAACGTGTGGGATATAGCAATAAGAAAGTCAGTTTAATATGCAGCGCAGATCACCTCCTATTACCCTTCTCAGAGTTTTAAGAATTCTATTACACAGAGAGAAATGCTTTGATGTAGAAAAATACATTTATTTGAAACAATTTCAAAATGACAGTTTCTTTACGGTAGAAATATTGAAATAAAGATTAAACAGAACAGTACTGATGATGCATGCATTTGTGCAATGAAGAGTATTACAATGGTCTGCCCTTAGAATCATAATACATGTGGCAAAGAGGTCAATGGAACGCAGGCCGTGGGGATTGGCGCACATTTAACAAATCCGATCTAACAAAGTAGAGAGTTGTCAAATCCATCATGATTGATTTACTGTTACAGGCCCACTAAGTTGTTACTAAAGTGCGTATATTTTGCTGTTTAAACTGCATAACATTTAGAAGTTTTCCCTTTTCAGGTTTGAAGAAGTTACTGCTAAATGCTATCTCCCGTTCGTATAAGCTGGTAGCGTAGCTATTATACAAAAATCGGTGGTGGTAGTCAAAGTTGATTTTAACTGTAATGCAGTTGATTGGTCACGATGACATCCATACAAGCATTATACTCCGATTTCTACCTCAACATAGTGTGAAATACACATATAAACAATAGCCTAAATGTAGACAAATTCCATTGACCTCATTAATGCATCTATGTACACTAAGATTTCTTAATTTCCCTTTCCCACAATCTTGTTTCCCTTTCATATTTCATAGATAATCTTATATGTGTTCAACATTTGTACCAGAAAATAATCAAACCAGCTCAATAGAATCTTATGTAAGGCAACGAACACAAGAGAAAACTATTCAAACGAACGTTACGGAAGAAAATATCTATACCAATAAATAAGCACACAAACTGTAACAAATGTAACAAAACCCAATTACTTTCCCTACAAACCTGCAGCAGTACAAAATATATTTTCAAAACAGGTCTTGCCTCTGAAGGATGTCTGAAGAACAGCAGCGTTGAATGATCGACGACCAAAGCTAAAATGCCAACGCATGTTTCCCGCTCATAGGGCGAAAGGAGCTTCGAGGCTCATGGGATGAATGGTTGTAATCCACCGTTCTAATGGCCTTACATGTCAAAGGAAAGTCTTTCCGAAGAAATTCAGGAGAAATAAAAGGAATTATACATGTGGATGAACTCTCAGTGACCTTTTAGCTCAGCTAGTTCAGCTTTGTCTGCCAGTGGCGGCAGTGGAGGAGTCACCTTAGGAACTTATTTGAACAAAGTCGGCGTGACATTGAGAACATTAAAAGGAGTTGTCAACAACAAACAAAATAGGTCTAATAAGAGTGCTATAACACTCTTATTAGAATGTAACACCACTCAATGTAACAAGGGACTACAGATACAGAAGCTCAACCTCTTTCCTTTACTACTGAACACACGTATGTACACGATCATGGGAATCACTTTCCTCATGCAACATTCTCTAAACATTCCCGCCCTTCTCTCCTCTCACTCTCTTGTGTGTCATCACGTGATGACTCCAGGCACGGCATCGTGGGATAGCTCGGCATGGTGAATTCGGTGCTTAATCCTCCATCCATCTCCGCTTACCGCCAGAATGGCTACACCTGCTGCCAGGGACCTGTGCATGCCTTCAAGCCGCTGGCTGACAGGTTCTCCTGCTACTCCTGCTGGTGACAGCTTTTGGAGGACAGCATTGCAAAGCAGTGTAGTGGAGGAAACTAGGTACTAGATAGCATGTACACTATTGTGTGTACAGTATTTCATTACACTAGAGAATTCAAGTGGTGGAACTTGACTTAACAGTTGGTTTCTAATTTCTAAATGAAGCTGATGAAATGTGTTGATAGTTGGATAATTTGATAAGACTCAAATGAATGGGATGGTGGTTTAAAAGCAGTGCCTTGTGTAGTTTCTACTCTAGACACCTTATCAGACGAGCGGAAAGTCAACACAAAGCTGTTTTGTTCCCTTCTTGTATGGAAATAATGTTTGAGAGATAATGTTTGAGGCGATTACCATGAAAGTCTATGAGAGTTGATATGCTTTACAGAGACAGAACACTCTATGAATAGATGCCAGCAAAGGACATGATAAAATACCCTGAAGCTACTTTGTCATTGTCACGCTGATGGCCTTGTACAATATACTCATCAGTAATAACAACTGACATGTACAACAATGTGGGATCATCTTGATGAGTCAGACACAAATTATATCCAAGGATCATAAATGGTTCTTTCCACTTTTCTCGTTACATTCAAAAGGGCAAACAATAGAAATAATCCCATGATGTTAATGGCAAATGTCGTCTGTTACAAAGAGTTTAACCGTTGAGATGCAGGTAAAAATTACCACCAATTACGTGTTTTATTTAATTTCAAGCAGGGGTGGCATTGTGTTAACCTGGTTTGATATTTAGAAAATGATGCCCATCTTAACAGTTAAACCATGTATCTGTCTTGTACAAAACAAGACAGATACATTGTATAGCAATAAATGAACTAAATTAAGAATATGCGAGTCAGTATATATACTGTATTTAAAAATGACTGACCTCTTTTAATGAATAGAAAATAACTATTTACAACACTTGCTTATCTACAACACATACATCTCGTCCTTAATAACAACATGCACAAGTCAAGGACCTCATTAAAAACAAAGTTGGACTCTTTCTATAAGTAACATCTTGCTTTTTAACACACTTTTAAGAACTGATAACAGGCCATGACTAGATCTCCTGTGTTCGGCATTGTATTCTTACTACAAGCCTGTGGAAAGTTAATATACATATATTATATACAGAGCGATAACAGATATCTAAAGAAAATATGGTACCATTTCAATAATATTCCCTGTTAGATCGGAGACCTAGACATGATGGCCCATACAGACAAAAACTCTAATACCTCATGAAAAGTAAAACATTAAGAAATGTACATAACTCTCTTCATAGGTTTTGATAAAGGCTTTGATAAAAGTCCATGAAATAAGACAATTACGGACTGAAAATTAAACCTTTCTTTGTAATCCAAATTGTGTAACAGTAGGCCTAAGTAGATCATACTTGTTATTAAAACTTGTCTTATTTAGTGGATTGATTTCAAATTTGCCGCATAGATGCTATCAAACAAGACACCCATGCACGTCAGTATAAATGAGGTCCTTAGAAAACTATTAACATTGGGGTTGTGTTCGAGAAATTACAAAAGAAACCAGAAAAGAGCGAACCCTCAAAATGGCAATACTTTAAGTCTGTACACATTTGTTGCATTCCTTCCCTGGCTTTACACGCTAGTACAGTTAGGAATCTCCCTTGTGCTCTCGCAGGCATTTCCAATTCGCCCTGGGGTAGAGAGAAAAAAACACAACATAAGAACAACATAGGTTAGTCCACTGGTAGTAGAGGCTTAGATGTCTGTGAAACAAATACCTACCTTGACATTGATACTGCCTGTTAATTACTGGGGTTTCATTACAATGTCTCATCAAAAGCTCTTAAACTGTTGTTTCATATGTGGGACATTAGTGGCTGACCCATTGGTTCGGATTGTTTCCTTGTTTTCTTCTGAAGATACACTACTCCTCCTTTTTCCTACCAGTTAATTCCATGTAAAGAAACAGTGTAGACTTTATAACACAATGTAGTGTATGTATACACTGCAGATCAAAAGTCAACATTGTTGTACATGGATATAAGACCCATATGTGTTTCAGTCCAATAAAATTAATTAGGACAAAGTATATGTAATATTGTTGGAAGTTCATAGTCACCAAATTAGCAATTTGCTATTCAAAAACGATTTATCAGACTTTGTATGTATCTTACTTTTAACTCTGGCGTCCATCTCTTTCTCCATGACTTCTTTGGGAGTAGAGAACTCACTGAGGGTGATCTTAGGCGTGCTGTCGCTCTGGCTGACCGAACCGATCATCTCCTGCTCTTTCTCCTGGTTCACCTCCGCATATATGTTAATCCAGGGGATTTTTCTGCAGATTGGTAAATGTAGACAGACAACAGCCATGTTAAAATAGGGAATGACTATTCAATGATGGTCCATCCCATTGGCAGCATTTCTCAAAGATGTATATTACACTTTTTGTTCAGAGTTGGTATGTTGACAAATGTTAATGTTGACAAATGTTATGTTAATACCCCTATTTTCATGAAGTCACTAGATATCTAAGAAACTCTTAATCTGTACATCATTAAATCCCCATATGACATCAATGTAGTGATATAAGACTGTAATCCTAATGCATATACATTTTGCATAATCTCATAAAAATCTTGCCCCACTTATATTTATGACTAGAAATGTGTTTAATCCACTCGTACTTCAATTTCTTTTAAATTGCAAGTCATTTTGTTACTTAATTGTTTTGCTTGTGTGTGACATTCGTGTGTGACATTTCAATGAATCTGTTTCCTCTTTAGATTAATTCGGGAAATCCCATATCCATAATTGATGCATTTTCAGCAGACTTTTCCATGAGAATAATTTTAATAATTCAGCTACTAACAGCCAAAGTACGGCAACAGCATATTAAGCAATTGAATGCTAGTTTTCTTCACATAACGTCAGTGATTCACACACGTGCCTCATGCATCCAAATCACTCTAAATCTGTTTACTACATCTACAGTATAAAGGAAACTTGAAAGGTTACTTCAAAGGAACGTCATTAGTTCATTGTTGATTGATGCAGGCCCTACCAATCTAGCATTTTATTATAATATGCATTATTAATGATGATAGCAGGTTATTCAAGCAGTGCTGCGATATAGTGTTCAAAGATATAATCATCAAGTACTGTACATACCTCTTGAATTTGTAGATGAGAAACACTGCTAAACCCAGGAATACTACTGATAGGAGCATCAGCATGGCTGAACTGCTGTGTCTCGGGCTGGAATCCACCAAGGGTGCTGTAACAGAGGGTAAATGAAGATGAACTTTAAACATAACAGGAACATAGCAACACAATAAAGGATAATCTGGGAATGCCTTGGAGATTTCCTCGCTTCATTGCCAATATTGATCCTATACTGTATAATATTGTGTCACTAATAACAACGATGGAGTACAGTTGAGATATATATTTTGCATCAAAATAGTCTGCTACAGTAGGGCTACATACAGTCAATGAATATGCTTTACTTGAATCAATTTGTTGATTCAAGTAAATAAATCCGGCTATGTATCATGGGTCGATCCAAGGCAATGATAGTGCATTTTTAATTTCCCAAATTTAAAAGGCTGTGATAGCGTGTAATTACTATTTCTCAATGGTTGCCCTTTCTCCAACTAAAAGACATTGGCTTTAAAAAAGCATAGCAGCATTTATATTCAGAGATAAATGCAAAATGATGGTTAAAACAAGCCTTTTAAGACGACAGCTGTCACAAATGAAGTGCAACACTTACTGTGGAATAAACTGGAGGTATGTGGTGCGGATTATACTATTCAACACCTCTCTCTGTGGTATTACACACCCTTGACACACAAACACACACACTTTACGGTCCAGCACCCGCAGACCTGCTTGTGTATAGCTAGCCCTTTAAGCCACAGACGGCCAGCTCAAGGCTATGTGCTCTCACTGGGATTATGTGGCTAATAGAACCTTCAAAATATTTACTATAAGACCTGTCAAACCTGGCAATCCCCTCCGCAACCCCCACCTCCACCCTTACAGAAAAAAACATGTGAAGAGTTCCAAAAAGTTACATTTTATGTGAAATTATGTGATTTTCCACATGTGAAATCATTTTCTTAAGGGCACTTCCAACTTTAACCCTCAACTCTTCCATTTGGACCCAGCTGGTGTAGTAAGTGTGGTGTTGTAGCTGTAATATACTGTAGTAGAAGGCTGGACTACTGAGAATATTTTCCATTGTGAAAGAGGATTTGTGTGGTTTTTGGGTGGACGAAGGCAAAGCATTTTAATTGCAGCCAAGAGTAGTTATTTGTTTGTCTCATTTTGAGCCAATACTCAAACTGGTGTAATGTTGATTATTTTTAGGCGATTCTGATTTTTGCATGCATTGTGAACCAAACTTCTATTTTTTTTTCCTTCTCTTAAGGGCTAAATAATCAATATAATTATACTCAGTGCAACACTCATTTTGTGGTTGGATGGCTGTAAAAGACAGTGAACAGATGTTGGACGTCTTGACGGTAGATATAAAATATCAATTGTCTCAAGGAGTTCCACTTAAAATAAAATCCATTCTCCCTTTCCTCCCATGTTTTCCTCCAATCTTCATACACCCAAGATGGTGACAAACATATAACGCATTTTAAATACAGAACAAAATGTGTTTGGTTTATGCTATACAAATATGAAGACGTTAGCTCCAGTAAATGACATTGCATTTATGACATCACAAAAAGAAACAAACACAGCTAAAAAAACAGGACAATATGTAGAGAAAATAATGATTTCTCATGCAAGTACATACAGTTAATTTATATAATTATCTTGATACTAACTTCTTTCCTTACCCAAAGTTAGCTGTGTGATGTAAACGATTACTCTTGCTCCTGGCTTTAGCTCAAACTCCACCAGATTCTGGTTCAGAGCGCTGGCAAGAATCTCAGAGATCTGTTGCAGGAGATGAAAGAAGCATACTTTAGTCAAACAATTGTCACACTTTTCAGCTCTTTCAATTCACACACAATGCATAATTAAATATTTTTTGCTGTTTCGTCATGATTGGTTCAGTTGTATCAATTGTCGGACTAGGCGTATAAAATTTATGTGTGTGTCATTTCAGCTATGACAATGCATTTATCCTATTGTGTGAGTTGGCGTGAAGGATTGGAAACAATGTCATACATGCCATGACAGAATTACAATGACACTCAAAATGTTAGTGTCCAATCTAACTATCCCATACCTGCTCTAGCTCCTCCTCACTCTTTTTCCTGCCCTCTGATTGGTTCTTGTGTGGTAACAGGAAGAGCTCAGCAGCCGTTGGCACACCTGGAAACACTGCAACCAACAGCTGATCCTCTGGAAAGTCTGACACCTGTTGACAATGGACAATACTGTTACAATAAGTTCATACTTGTATGATATTCTTAGTCTACAGCCAAACACACTGCCCTTAGATAATATACATATTTAACATGTTTGAAATCAAAGGAGAGGGAGGTGACAATGAAATAGATTTGGGCTTGACCAACATGTGTTAATAACCAATACAACCTCCATGTAAACAATGCTACAATATGTCACCAAACCAATAGATAACAAGTCAGCATAAATACTACTTTCTTTTTTTGGTAACACTTTATTTGACACATAGCATCATAGCACGTTATGACGCAGTTTTAACCATATGTCATAACAGTTGATATAACCTGTCATAACATTGTCATAACACTGTTATGACACATATATTTAGACGTGTTGTGACATACAGTACTAGTCAAAAGTTTGGACATTCAAGGGTTTTTCATTGTAGAACAATAGTGAATACATCAAAACTATGAAATCACACATATGGAATCATGTAGTAACCATAAAAGTTTTAAACAAATCAAAATATATCAAAATATTATTTTCTTCAAAGTAGCCACCCTTTGCATTGCATTTCTACAATGTAGAAAATAGTAAAAATAAAGAAAAACTGTGTCCAAAGTTTTGACTGGTATTGTACATTACAATATTTTGTGGCTGGTTATGACATCTATAAAGCGCACAAAACCTACCATATAAGGCAGACCAATCCACCTGTGAATAGTAGTATGTTATATAACATTTCTTACATTTTCCATTTTATTACCATTGTAATTGTGCACACATTGATGTCAAACATGTGCCTAGCCCAATGCTCTGTCACTGATGACTGGGATGAATGCCGGAGAAGGACAAAACACCCTCTTTGGAACTTATGACTGGCAGTCATGTATGTAATAGATCTATCTGGCTGATATTATTACCCTTACAACAACAAAAAAAATCCATATTTTGGAATCAAAGTGTGTTTGTTCACAACATTATGTATATGTAGCGCTACCACTAGGGGGAGACATTCAAACTGTTAACTGCAGGCGCGAGCCTCATACGTTGGAAGAAGAGAAGCAGGAATGGAAGCCCAGTGGAAAAATGGAGAAAGGAAAAAGGAAGCTTCTTGGCAGGGAAAAAAATAAAAAATAAATAATACAATTTAGAGTTAAATCCTTTGATGTTGTTGTTGTAATTAATTCTTTACGATCATGTATTTTTTCCTCATATTTTGAAATACACATTGTCATGAGTCATTATGACCATCCTGTGTTACATTCATCCCAGTCAAGAGCAACAGAGCATTGGGGTAGGTACATGTCTGACATCAATGTGTGCGCAATTTAATATGGTAATTTTTTTTAAATGTAATATAACATAAACATATTGTTTACAAGTAGGCTATAGTGTAATATAATGGTTTGCTTTATGTGGTAGGTTTTCTGGGTTTTGACACTCTTATGTAGATGTCATAACCAGCCTTAAAATAACGCAATATGTCACAGTTTATGACAAGTTGTTTTATCTTTTATGACAAACTATGACATGACTATGACTGTGTCATAACATGATATGATCCTAGGTGTCAAATAAAGTGTTGAACATTTTTCAATCCAATCTCAACCTCCATTGCTTTGCAAAACTGTATTTCATTCTTGATGGGAAAAGTATGTCTTGCCAAACAACTGTTTTTCCATAGCTACTACTAAATGTTTTTCTTTATAATGTCCTTTATCCACTTTAGATTACCATCACGGCACAGGGTTCCAACCAGAATTCAGTGTCCATTTAAAAAGTCACTAATGTTTTTATGGGTTCTCTATTAGGCTACTGGCGGACAATGGAGTGGCATAGTCGGCCGAGTCACATACACTTGAAGCACATCAATTATCAAGCCTTAAAATCAATATTTGAGTAGAAAAGTAGTGGACAAATATAGAGCAAAGGAATGACTTGCAATGAGGGGAAAGAGGTATGGCATGGGAGAGGGAATGGGAGATAGAAGGGGATAAGATGCAATAGCCCCTGCAAAAATCAATACACTCAGCCCATATTTGTTCTTTTTGCGATCATTCGTTACTCTAAAAAGCTATCTGGCTCTGTGTGCTTGCAGACCGCCCAAAACTCATTGGCTGGAGTGAAAAATCGGATCTGGGTTAAGGGAGGAGAGTAGCCGAGTCAGACTGAGTCAGATGAGTGAGCGTTTTGGAGGGAACTTTGTCCATGCCCAAATTTGGCTGAAAAACCACCTCTTCAAGACTGTATCTTGTCGCTTTAATATTTTAACAGCAAACACTTTTGGAGCAGCTTCCTCACAATCTTACTGTAAGCAAAGCTAAATAAATAAGATGAAACAGCGGTCGATTACTAATTACTATTGTAAACACACCAAGACGTGGATTCTGTTTTTCATTCGCCGTGAACTTGATGATCTTCATAACTCCTTCCATAGTGCATTATTTCCAACAATGTTGTTATAAATAGGTTATGATGAATCACCTATAACTATGATTTTATTCTGTGAAGTCAAGTACAGTCGTTACCCAGGAAAGGAAGGGGCGGGGGGGTTGGGGGCGAGAGCGAGAGCAAGAAAGGGATGCCCAGAAGAAGGGAAGAAAAGAGGACACGTTAAACTCTTTCACCACACTGAGAGGTGCATTAACAGGTGGTGGTGAAACCAGGGGGGGTTTCCGCGAAACATACAAAATTATATGAATTTGCCGACAGTCACTGTCTGGAACCTGAGAGTGAGCCTTCGGCATCTTCCATGTTCTGCAGGGGGAGGAAAGAAGAAGCCGGAGAAAGCGGAGATGGAATGATTTCGGAAAATAACTTGAAATAGCATCTATTACTGAACTCCCCATTCAAACCTCTATTAGGCGATAGGTTGGAATCAGCCAAGGAGCAAAAGTGCAGCCCTGCCTGGCTCTCACTATTGTCAACCATAGAGGTTTACTGTAGTACCTCAACACAGCAGTCTAATGGACCCTGACTTTAATTGGAATTTTGCTGCCCCTTTTCCTTTTCCTCATCTTGGCTTTATTGTGGGGAGTTTTTTACCTTGACACAACAGAAAATGTTTCATTTTGAAGGTGAACTGAACGTGAACTGCAGAAAAAAAAAAGAAATCAAGAGAAAAATTCTAATAACACTTGGTATGGCGGTTGTTGCACAATATCTAGGCTATGAACCCTATATCAACTCTAGCAGTACATGGATTAATAGGCCTTAATATGACTTCCTTTCAGAGAAAGGGTGAAAAAGATAAAGAAGGGATGGTTGATAGGATTAAACTGTATATGGAGTAGCATATGACACATGAACTAGTGTTCATGAACTCAATAGATACCGTATAATGTATGTAGGTCCTAAAAGGTTGTATAACAACATTTTCTGTATGAAAGTGGTGCTGTAACACCCTATTGCTGTAAATCCCTATTGAGGCTAGCAATTAATAGCCCAAGATAGATCTATAACTTTATACACAGTTGAAGTCGGAAGTTTACATACACTTCAGTTGGAGTCATTAAAACTAGTTTTTCAACCACTCCACAAATTTCTTCAAACTATAGTTTTGGCAAGTCGGTTAGGACATCTACTTTGTGCATGACACAAGTCATTTTCCCAACAATTGTTTGCAGACAGAAAAGTTCACTTATAATTCACTGTATCACAATTCCAGTGGGTCAGAAGTTTACATACAGTAAGTTGACTGTGCCTTTAAACAGCTTGGAAAATTCCAGAAAATGATGTCATGGCTTTAGAAGCTTCTGATAGACTAATTGACATAATTTGAGTCAATTGGAGGTGTACCTGTGGATGTATTTCTAGGCCTACCTTCAAAGTCAGTGCTTCTTTGCTTGACATCATGGGAAAATCAAAAGAAATCAGCCAAGACCTCAGAAAAAAAATTGTAGACCTCCACAAGTCTGGTTCATCCTTGGGAGCAATTTACAAACGCCTGAAGGTACCACGTTCATCTGTACAAATAATCGTACGCAAGTATAAACACCATGGGATCACGCAGCCATCATACCGCTCAGGAAGGAGAAGCGTTCTGTCTCCTAGAGATGAACGTACCTTGGTGCGAAAAGTGCAAATCAATCCCAGAGCAACAGCAAAGGACCTTGTGAAGATGCTGGAGGAAACAGGTACAAAAGTATCTATATTCAGTAAAACGTGTCCTATATTGACATAACCTGAAAGGCCGGTCAGCTAGGAAGAAGCCACTGCTCCAAAACCGCCATAAAAAAGCCAGACTACGGTTTGCAACTGCACATGGGGACAAGGATCATACTTTTTGGAGAAATGTCCTCTGGTCTGATGAAACAACAATAGAACTGTTTAAACATAATGACCATCGTTATGTTTGGAGGAAAAAGGGGGAGGCTTGCAAGCTGAAGAACACCATCGCAACCGTGAAGCACGGGGGTGGCAGCACATGTTGTGGGGGTGCTTTGCTGCAGGAGGGACTGGTGCACTTCACAAAATACATGGCATCATGAGGTAGGAAAATGATGTGGATATATTGAAGCAACATCTGAAGACATCAGTCAGGAAGTTAAAGCTTGGTCGCAAATGGGTCTTCCAAATGAACAATGACCCCAAGCATACTTCCAAAGTTGTGGCAAAATGGCTTAAGGACAACAAAGTCAAGGTATTGGAGTGGCCATCACAAAGCCCTGACCTCAATCCTATAGAAAATTTGTGGGCAGAACTGAAAAAGTGTGTGCGAGCAAGGAGGCCTACAAACCTGACTCAGTTACACCAGCTCTGTCAGGAGGAATGGGCCAAAATTCACCCAACTTATTGTGGGAAGCTTGTGGAAGGCTACCCGAAATGTTTGACCCAAGTTAAACAATTTAAAGGCAATGCTACCAAATACTAATTGAGTGTATGTAAACGTTTGACCCACTGGGAATGTGATGAAAGAAATAAAATCTGAAATAAATCATTCTCTCTACTATCATTCTGACATTTCACATTCTTAAAATAAAGTGGTGATCCTAACTGACCTAAGACAGGGAATTTTTACTAGGATTAAATGTCAGGAATTGTTAAACATGGAGTTTAAATGTATTTGGCTAAGGTGTATGTAAACTTCCGACTTCAACTGTAACTGAGTGTGCCCCTCTGTTTAACACAATTCAATTGGCTGGTGCTATACTATACTGCGATGAACATAGGATGTGGCTCCCAGAATGCCAGGTGACAAGGTGCACTTCATCCCTCACAAAGCCTCACCCTGTCCTCTATCACTGTAGCTCCCTCCACTGGCTCTCAGCCTAGCTCGCCTGAGGCGCCTCTCGTGTCAAATCAACTGTGGAGTAGGTGAAAACACAGAGAGACCACAAGTCTCACACTATAGGCCTAAACCAACACACGAAGTGGAAGAATAACACACTTAACTATGACATATCAGCGCTATCTCTCCTCCGCAGATACTAAGCACATCCAATGTCACGGTAATGCCTAAGATCTCTTTCATTCCAGGCTAATTCCCGAAGAATGCATTTCATTGCTCTGACTTCTGAAAATAAATTGTTAGTGCTCATCAAGCTGCCTCGAGGGGGGAAGAAGAAGCTGAGCCTCTTGCACCTGTGTGATAACGAATCATAGGACAGCCCGAGGGTGAATGCCAAAGCGTCTGAGAGGATAGGAAGAGACGAGAGAGATGGAGAAAAAAAGAGAAGGAAGGAATTCACACTTACTTGGAGCAGAGCCTTCTTAATGACTCTCCCCACATCCTGTCTCCACTCGGGGACGTCAGGGTTGTACTCGTCCAGATTAGGGGAGAAAGATAAAAGCAGAGATTTGAAGAACTCTGTCAGAAAGAGAGAGAGAGACCCAGGGGAAAAACAGAAACATACCGTTAATTCAGCCCCTGATCTAGGTGCATTATACTCAAGGTATCCTCCTCATTCCCGACTGTCCTTCACTGGTTGTGTTCCTCTAACTGTCTTCTGACGGGTGGGAAAGCTGACAGAGATGTTGGTGTGTGTGCGTACAGTATGCATGTGCTCATGGTTTGACAAGAGGAAATGATTGCTGCACATGTGATTTCTTAGATGATTGGGGAAATGTCCCCTTTCGCATATATCCTGACATATTCAAATGTAAAGTACCCTCAAATGTTGCATACCAAGTGAGGTGCCTGCTAGATGTGCTAATTAGCATTACATCAAGCAGAATAATTTGATTAGGGTGATCCGAGAGAGAGAGAGAGAGAGAGAGAGAGAGAGAGAGAGAGAGAGAGAGAGAGAGAGAGAGAGAGAGAGAGGCAGTACTGATCCTTACCTTGGACTGCTATCGTCTTGGTGTCTTGCAATATGGCGTTGGCTGAGGACACTTGGACCGTAACAGTGTTCATTCCCTCGCTGGTGAAGGTGTACGAGATGCTCCCATCTAAGCTGATCACCGGCTGGAGGAAGAGGGAACATGGACAAAATGGATGATCACACTTTGATCTGGTCATAATCCCTTAACCTAAAACACTTACATAAAACCCCAGAACATGAAACAAACCCATTTCAGATGATAACAACTTCTCCTTCAACTTCTCACTTAGAGTAGTCAGAACTTCTGACTTGAGTAAAACCCTACAAAAAACATCCTCCACATAAGACCTAGAACCAATGCAGCTAAGGTCATAACTTATGACATTCTAAAAAAGCTGTCTGAACAAAATACAAGATCAGAGACTGCTCCGCCTCTATCATAGTCGTCTTAATGTACGTAATACCATAGACATCATGTATACCCCATATATACATCAGTAGAGGCTACTGAAGGGAGGACAGCTCATAGTAATGGCTGACATGGAATGGAACTGGAATGGAAACCATGTCTTTGATGTGTTCAATGCTGTTCCATTTATTCCGTTCCAGTCATTACAGTAAGCCCGTCCTCCGATTTAGTTCAAGTGACACCAGCCACCACTGCAGTACATGTACTGTACACCATGGGGCGGTTTCCCGGACACAGATTAAGCCTAATCCTGGACTAAAAAGTGCTTTCAATGGAGATTTTCCATTGATCTTGCAATTTAGTCCAGGATTAGGCTTAATCTGTGTCCGGGAAACCGCCCCTAAATGACATTATAAGGTAAGACCCCTTTTGAATAGTGTCAGTTTACCTCTACTAATGTTGTACAGTTGGTAACCTACATACACTGTATACTATACACAATACTGGAGTCCCACAGGGCTCAGGTTATAGGCCCTCTTCTCTGTACACCAAGGGGCGGTTTCCCGGACACAGATTAAGCCTAATCCTGGACTAAATTGCAAGATCAATGGAAAATCTCCATTGAAAGCACTTTTTAGTCCAGGATTAGGCTTGATCTGTGTCCGGGAAACCGCCTCCAAGTGTTTAAAGTCTAGTTTACCTCAGTGCTGTTCCCCAGCCACCAGAAGTAGGTGAGGGTCCTGGAGTGGATGGGCCAGACCACTGCTGTTAGGTTTACGTCCTTGTTCTTGATAGCCACAAAAGGAGCCAGCAACTGGACATGTTCCACAGGACCTGATACAAACACAGATAATGATTCATATTCAGTATTGGATGATTCAGATTCAGTATTGGATGATTCAGACTCAGTATTGGTTAATACAGACTCAGTATTGGATAATACAGACTCAGCATTGGATAATTCAGACTCATTAGTGGATGATTCAGACTCATTAGTGGATGATTCAGACTCAGTATTGGATGATTCAGACTCCATATATGATTGTAATTACATGGACATTGCTTGAGACTGCCTACTTCACAATATGAAAAGCACTCGCACATCGAAATATTATTTTTAGATATTTTTTTTGTATAAATATGAAAAGCACATCAGAAGGAAAAAAGAAATGGCAACCTTCTTAAGAAGAATTAGAGAAAAGAAGATCTCTCACACCGCGCTTGCCAGTATCACTTTTCATTATCACTGGGGTAATATGTGAGATCTTCTTTTCAATTAGACTACTTTATCTGAAAAGGGAAGGTGAATGAAATCTTCCTCGACAAATGTCATAACTGTCATAATGTTTTATAGTTTTGATGGAATTTAGTTGAAGAACAAGATTTATTCTAGACTTAAAACACGTTGGAGTTATCTTATTTTGGACGTGATACCTTGTGAGTAATACTGTGGTCTGCCATGCTGAGACCGTAATGGGAGCTGACGTGGGTGTACGTGGCATTACCGTGATCTAAGTGGTGAAGGTTCCTATAGGGGAGAGATATAACAAGGTATTTTAACAGTAAAACTCTGGCTGACAGTGGTGTGACTCTGCATTCTGGCGTGTACGTATCTGCCTGGGCTTCTGTTAACTCTTATCCTCTTTCACTGAGACTAATCTTTATCCTAGCTTTCAAATGCATGCAGTGTATGTATGTGTGTGTGTTAGTGTCTGTGTATGTTTGTGTGTGTTTGTGTGTGTGTATGATGTGTGTGACAGAGAGAGAAAGTGTGCGTATCTGTGTGTCTCCCCCTTTTAAGTTTGAGATGGATGTGCATGTGTGTGTATGTTGTGAGTGTGTGTGTGTGTGATGTGAGTCATTTGGTCAGGCTCCCTAAACTGTGTCTGGTGTTAAAAATATTCCAATTTGAAATATGTTGTGGCATCGTGATTGGCACATTGCTAAAAGCATAATCTGCACTCTCTCTCCCCTGTAAATTACCTCAAAATGTGCCAAACAGCCTCCCGAGTGGCGCAGCGGTCTAAGGCACTGCATCGCAGTGCAGTGCGATCCCAGGCTTTATCACAGCCGGCCAGGTCCGGGAAACCCATGAGGCGCCCTACAATTGGCACAGAGTCGTCCGGGTTAGGGGAAGGTTTGGCCGGCCGGGATATCCTTGTCCCATCGCGCTCTAGCGACTCCTTGTGGCGGACCGGGCGCCTGCAATCTGACTGCGGTCGCCAGGTGGACTTTGTTTCCTCCAACACATTGGTGCGGTTGGCTTCTGGGTTAAGCGAGCAGTGTGTCAAGAAGCAGTGCGGCTTGGCAGGGTCATATTTCTAAGAACGCATGGCTCTCGACCTTCGCCTCTCCCGAGTTCGTACAGGAGTTGCCGCGATGAGACAAGACTGCAACTACCAATTGGATATCACAAAATTGGGGAGAAAAAGGGGTAAACGTGTTTTTTAAGTATAATTATTTGTACCAAACCATGGAGAAAATAACACCAGCAGAATCAATGCCATCAAAAATATCAAAGTGCACTGATTGAAAGTGTCGTGGAGACCAGAGACAACATTTAAATGGCACCTTCACTAATTGATGAAAGCCTCGCTTTTCAAGGGGGCAATTCAAACACTGCACCTCAAAGAGCAAGGATAATTCTTGAAGCCTTTTAGACATAAGCATGTTATATTTGTCGCTATTATTTACTTGACATTTGGCTGGCGTGTTCATTACAAGATGAAAAGAGAGAGAGAGCATCAATGTGCTGTACTATGTTGAAAGCATTCTGGTACTTAGCCTTTAACTGGCTCCATTGTACACTGCTGTATATTTAGTAAGGTGGTTATTTACAGAGAAATATGAGGCAGATATATTCAATTATGATCCTTGAGAACCACAGCACTGTTGTTTTCTATCCTTTCCCTCCAATCAGGGACTGATTCGGACCTGGGTCACCAGGTGAGCGACCACTCTGGCCAATCAATGGCCGACGTCACAGTAACTGACCAATTATCTACCAGGTACAGTAGAAACTAAAACCAGAAGCACTTCATTCCTCGATGGCGGGAATTGAATATCCCTGACAGAATAGATGAATGAATATAGGTGACGTACACGTAACATGGAGGTACAAGGTGGTCGTATCAAATCCCAGGGTGTTTTCCGCCAAGGCCGAGACACGGAATATCCCAGCCGTCTTGTAAACGTGTCTGATACCCTCTTCGATCCAGCTCAGGTTGGAGTAGGAGACTGCCGTGCCATCTCCAAAATCCAGTTGGATGTTGGTTCTCATTGAGTCCCCCTGAAAAACAAGCAAAGTCTCAAGTAAGGACTACAGATGAAGAAAGAAAGACAGAAAAGACAGAAATAAAGACAAAAATAAAAAAATATAGATAACGTTTATAATTTAAAAACATATATATATATATATATATATATAACAATTCCATTGTATTTGAGAGCCCAGCTAGATGCTTGTACTTTTGTTTATTCTAGACTTAAATACATATCATTGTTTTATGGCAGCTGGTAGCCTAGTGGAGAGAGCGTTGGGCCAGAAACCAAAGGGTTGCTGGATTGAATCCTGAGCTGACAAAGTACAAATCTGTCGTTCTTCCCTTGAAGGCAGCTACCCCACTGTTCCCTGGTAGGCCATAATTTTAAATAAGAATTTGTTCTTAACTGACTTGCCTAGTTAAATAAAGATGAAAAGAAAATGGGGTTCAATACAATGCCTCAAAACCACAGTACCATTCAGTAATCAGCACTAAGCATGCATGGGCACAGACAGGACATCATTGTCTATTTCTGTCAGAAGTCCAACACCCGGTGTTGTGACACCTCTACATCAGTGTGCATCCTGAGTCTGACATGAGTCCCTGTGATGTGTGTGTGATGGAGAGAGAGAACCACAGTGAGGTTGAAGCAGTGTAGTAATCAAGAGACAGTACGGTGGCAGGTACACTGGTCAACAGACTGCTGGGCTACATTCACAGTCAGCACTAGCCCAACATTGGGGTTGCATCATATTCTGCCCCACCGTGAGAGCAGCGTTTTTGCCTGTTACCGCTAATGAGGTATGTGTGTGTGTCTCTCTCTCTCCTTATTCACTATCTGTTTTTCTTCTTTTCAAGCACAGCAGAGTATGAAAACACGAGAAGGCTTCTGGGGGTATATTTCACGCCATTGTACACTGAAAATGATGGATAAGCTCAATAAAGAAAGGCAGAATAGAATGGAAAAAAAGGGATAACAGTGACAGCTATTGTGTGGAACTGTAGTGGCGTCGATGTCATTCAGGCTTTTGCCGGTGTCCTCTGTTCACATTCTCTGGACACTTCTAGTTCTCTATCGCTTTGTGTCCATGGCTCCATGTGTGACTCAGAGGGCCTCCAAATCCAAAATGCATAATAGGGTAAGCGTCAGGGTCTGGACAGCAGTGCCGGTTGACAATAAAGGGTTTTGTTAGTTCAGATCCAGACACAGTAGGACTGTGTAAAGGACTCTTGTTCAGGTGAATGTCAACACACAAAAGATGGTATAAACGGTGTGATATCAGTGCTGTCATGCTGATGGTGTGTCATACCTGGGTTCAAATAGTTTTCGCTTTCTTTAAAATGTTTTGAGCATTTGATTGAGCCTGCCATGGATAGCTAGATGGACGGGTTTGCACTTTTGGGACTATTCCATTGGTTCTGGTTGGTGCACACATTACACACTATAAGGTAGCTATTCTACAGGAAATCTGGTTGGCGTACACATGACATGCTATAAGGTCACTTTGTGATAATGAAAACTTGACGTGTGACACTACAGATCTCATCCCTCTCTCAAAACATCAAACGATCTTCCACCTCCCTCCTTTATTTTTATTTTTCTGAACCGCCATGTTTACCACCCAGCAGTACCACACATTAAATATTTAGGCCCATTTGCTCTCCCCAATAAATACTACCATCTTGGGCTTCATGAATATAAATTAAAGTCTGAATTCAACAGGAGCGAAGGATTTTCCTAATGCATACGACCCGATGCCATGAAGATTCTTCACCTCCATTAGTCTCCTGTGATAGTTGGTTTTAATTATTTTGGACAGAAATGTTTATTAAATACATTTCACAAACTTTTTGACCACATGGCATATGTCTCTCTTATCAGAAGAGGCCTCTCTTAATGAAATAAATATATCCTAATTTCCTCAACTCATCACACCGTAATATGAGAGACCTCGTGGGAGAGACACTTACTTCTTAGCTGCAGTGCAGGGGGAAAGCACCGCCGCACCGAGCAGAGCACTACCACATTTATTCCACCTGAATTTAACGTAAGGTGGTTGAACAGTGTCTAGAGTTAGGGGAGCGAGGCAAGGCCCTGGCCCTAGAAGGAGGCTACTCGGAGTCTATCACTCTATAACAGGGTCTCCAGGGATGCATCTCTCTCTAAGGTCTTTAGCTCTTACTCTATCTCTCAGCTCGGGGGTTGGGGCCTGTAGCTGTGTGTGGGTGATGTTGTGTTGCAATTACTATTACACTTTCAGCAGTTGGTGTATATGGGATAATATAACAGGGAATTTCAGGTGTATGTCTGGAGAAACATCCATGTTGAACATATGGGACACACATCCATATTTCACTCAGTAACGTAGACCTACAGTGACTGAGTTGTGCACCACATGCTAGGACTACTTTTACAACTATGCATAACAATATAAAACACATAGATTTTTCATTCCATGGCTTAAGGTAAAAATCAATGCAACTCATAATAGTGATGTATACAAGGCATCCATTTGGGCTCCTACAGGCCCATAAGAATGATATACAAAAAGGAGGCCATTTTGGCTTTTGGCTCAGTCCTACCTCATCCAGATGCACCAGGAAGGTAACGTTGGTGTGCAGGTCGGCAGTAAGCTTGCCCTCTCTGGTGGAAAGAGAAAGGCCTTTTGGAGCCCTGTTTGGACACATCTGCTTCCTGGGTGTGTACATGTCCTTGACTCCCTTGATGCAGTTGTTGGACACCACTTTTCGGTACCTTAAGAAGATACCATATGAATGAGTTAGTACGTGTTTAGTATGGTTTACTGAGGTTATGGCTTCATGACACTACTAGTTAACAAGGCTAAGGTATTGGTCACGTTCATCAATGAGGCTTGACAAGAAATTGCAACAAAAAAAATGTTTAACCTCAAAGTGATTGTGGAAGTGACAGAGCTAGTGAACAACTATTCTTTGACTAAACTTAAAAATACTTAGTAATCACTAATTAAAAGATTACTTTTAACCCTGAAAGTTAATGTCTGACACAAGACGTACAGTAGTTGTCGGTCATATTGACAAAACTCCAACATCCTTACTATTTCCTAGACAAAACTTGACTTTTAACCTTGTGGAAGCAAATGCATAAATTAAGGATGTACCGTTCTCCTCAGACCTTAGCCGTCCTGAGGCGTCCTAATCTGTGTTTCCTAGGACTCCTGACAGTGCTTTGTAGCTCTCAGAAGTACACCGTATAGATCTACTGTCTGGTGAATGACTCAGGCCTAAATAGCCAATATCACTATTCACACTAGGAGCCGTGCCAGAGGGTGTGACACCCTGACAGTGTTTCATTACAGTGGGACGATGGGAAGATGACAAAGCATTGGCTAACCTATACAGTGAGATACTGTAGCCACTGTAAGTTTTAATGTGTTTTTGTACCTCTCCTTTGAAATGTGTGATACCTATTCAGGCTTTTTAAGATGGACCATATTATGACCAACCTAACGCTTTACAAAATGAAATGGAAAACATTAAAGGAAAAATATTTTACCTTTCATTGAGCAGAAATATACAGAAAGGGTTGCCTTCACTTAGAATAGGCAACATAGAAACGCTACAAAATAGTGTCCCTATGTGCAACTCACCCTGTGCTGTTGAGGTAGTTCTGTCCTTGGCTGCAGCTCCTTGATACAACAGCTGGGTTGAACCAGAACGCTGGTAGACAGTTCCCTTCTCGACGCCGTTCATAGCCATAATCACTATAACAAATCACACACAGAATGTGATCGACATCAACACTCATCAACATATCAATATCAATCAAATTTATTTATAAAGCCCTTCTTACATCAGCTGATGTCACAAAGTGATGTACAGAAACCCAGCCTAAAACCCCAAACAGCAAGCAATGCAGGTGTAGAAGCACGGTGGCTATGAAAGACTCCCTAGAAATAATAATCACAGTGGTTGTAGAGGGTGCAACAGGTCAGCACCTCAGGAATAAATGTCAGTTGGCTTTTCATTTATGTACATATAGACCTCAATTACCTCATACATCTGCACGTCAACTCGATACTGGTACCCTGTGTATACAGTGAGGGAAAAAAGTATTTGATCCCCTGCTGATTTTGTACGTTTGCCCACTGACAAAGAAATGATCAGTCTATAATTTTAATGGTAGGTTTATTTGAACAGTGAGAGACAGAATAACAACAAAAAAATCCAGAAAAATGCATGTGAAAAATGTTATAAATGCAATTGCATTTTAATGAGGGAAATAAGTATTTGACCCCCTCTCAATCAGAAAGATTTCTGGCTCCCAGGTGTCTTTTATACAGGTAACGAGCTGAGATTAGGAGCACACTCTTAAAGGGAGTGCTCCTAATCTCAGTTTGTTGCCTGTATAAAAGACACCTGTCCACAGAAGCAATCAATCAATCAGATTCCAAACTCTCCGCCATGGCCAAGACCAAAGAGCTCTCCAAGGATGTCAGGGACAAGATTGTAGACCTACACAAGGCTGGAATGGGCTACAAGACCATCGCCAAGCAGCTTGGTGAGAAGGTGACAACAGTTGGTGCGATTATTCGCAAATGGAAGAAACACAAAAGAACTGTCAATCTCCCTCGGCCTGGGGCTCCATGCAAGATCTTACCTCGTGGAGTTGCAATGATCTCAAGGCAGCTGGGACCATAGTCACCAAGAAAACAATTGGTAATACACTACGCCGTGAAGGACTGAAATCNGCTCTTTGGCATCAACTCAACTCGCCGTGTTTGGAGGAGGAGGAATGCTGCCTATGACCCCAAGAACACCATGCCCACCGTCAAACATGGAGGTGGAAACATTATGCTTTGGGGGTGTTTTTCTGCTAAGGGGACAGGACAACTTCACCGCATCAAAGGGACGATGGACGGGGCCATGTACCGTCAAATCTTGGGTGAGAACCTCCTTCCCTCAGCCAGGGCATTGAAAATGGGTCGTGGATGGGTATTCCAGCATGACAATGACCCAAAACACACGGCCAAGGCAACAAAGGAGTGGCTCAAGAAGAAGCACATTAAGGTCCTGGAGTGGCCTAGCCAGTCTCCAGACCTTAATCCCATAGAAAATCTGTGGAGGGAGCTGAAGGTTCGAGTTGCCAAACGTCAGCCTCGAAACCTTAATGACTTGGGGAAGATCTGCAAAGAGGAGTGGGACAAAATCCCTCCTGAGATGTGTGCTAACCTGGTGGCCAACTGCAAGAAACGTCTGACCTCTGTGATTGCCAACAAGGGTTTTGTCACGTCATGTTTTGCAGAGGGGTCAAATACTTATTTCCCACATTAAAATGCAATTCCATTACTAACATTTTTCATATGCGTTTTTCTGGATTTTTTTGTTGTTATTCTGTCTCTCACTGTTCAAATAAACCTACCATTAAAATTATAGACTGATCATCTCTTTGTCAGTGGGCAAACGTACAAAATCAGCAGGGGATCGAATACTTTTTTCCCTCACTGTATAGCCAAGTTATTGTTACTCATTGTGCATTTATTATTATTATTCTTTATTTTTATGTCTGCATTGTTGGGAAGGGCCCGAAAGTAAGCATTTCACATTTAGTCTACACCAGCTATTTACGAATGTGATAAATACAAATGTATTTGATTTTGATCCAAAGGACATACAGTATTACTGTGTTATATGTTACAGCTTCTCTTTCCTATCCCCTCAGCATGATACATATAATAGATATTTTTTGCATTGCAACGCATAATTATTATATATTGATTGGGCTGCGGTTGACAAATGCTCCAAATCAGCAGAGGTAGGAAGACTGAGCCCTGGGGGACACCATGTCAACACAGCCAGCCAGGTCAGGGTTGGCTGACTTCCACCGGCTGACGTTAGCTACCTCCCAATCACAAAGTGATTTACATCGGGCAAAGCAGGTTAGGCAAGTGTCCGTTCTAATTATGACGCTGTCATTGATTTATCAATTAATTACCTATCCAGAACTAATAGGATGCAACAAAGCCCGAGGTCCATCTAGGACTCCCTATGGCCTGCTCTGATTAGGAACCTCTCCCAATTTATTGACAGGTTGTCAAGTGAAGTTATGGGTTTATGATTTGGTCGGGATAATAGTTATAAGGGACCAAGTGAGTCCAATGAGGGTACAGTGTCCAGTTAAGGGCACCACTGAATCACAGCTTTGGTAATGCATAGATCAGATTTCCTTCCCGTAAGTCAAACAAAAGTATGGTGTCCAGTTTAGTACATTATAGTTATGCAGATTCCCAGCGTGTTTTGGTTGCACATTAATACTAATCTCTCCTCACTTATTATTAATATAATATATCAAGTGTTATATCTATGTGTATACACTGAACAAAAACACAAACACAACATGTAAAGTGTTGGTCCCATGTTACATGAGCTGAAATAAAAGATCCCCAGAAATGTTCCATAGGCACAAAAATACAATTTAGCTGTTAGTGAGAATTTCTCCTGACAAGATAATCCATCCACCTGATAGGTGTGGCATATCAAGAAGCTGATTAAACAGCATGGTAATTACACATAATTACAATTGGGGCAGCAGGTGGCCTAGTGGTTAGAGCGTTGGACTAGTAGAAAGGTTGCAAGATCGAATCCCCCAGCTGACAAGGTAAAAATCTGTCGTTCTGCCCCTGAACAAGGCAGTTAACCCACTGTTCCTAGGCCGTCATTGAAAACAAGAATTTGTTCTTAACTGACTTGCCTAATTAAATAAAGGTAAAATAAAATTAATAAATAAATAAAACACAGGTGCACCTTGTGATGTAGACAATAAAAGGACACTAAAATGTGCAGTTTTGTCACACAACACAATGCCACAGATGTCTCAAGTTTTGAGGTATTGTGCAATTGGCATGCTGACTGCAGGAAAGTCCACCAGATCTGTTGTCAGAGAATTAAATATTTGTTTCTCTAGCATAAGCCACCTCCAGCGTAGTTTTAGAGAATTTGGCAGTGTGTCCAACTGGCCTCACAACCGCAGACCACGTGTATGTCGTTGTGTGGGCAAGCGGTTTGCTGATGTCAACGTTGTGTACATTGTGCCCCATGGTGGCTGTGGGGTTATGGTATGGGCAGGCATAAACTACAGACAACTGTGACCAACAGATGCGTCATGTGAAATCCATAGATTAAGGCCTAATGAATTTATTTCAATTGACTGATTTCCTCACATGAACTATAACTCAGTAAATTATTTTAAATTGTTGCAAGGTGCGTTCATATTTTTGTTCAGTATATAACCTCTGATTTCAGTCTAGCTACTGTCCCACTTTGGAATCAACCCTGGACCTTTTGTTCACAGCACATCAGAACAACAGGCCGGTGCATTGTCACCCTCTTGCGCAATACGCAATCAGTAGCTCACTGATCACGATAACAACACCCACCCGTAGCACGCGCTCCAGCAACACCTCCTTTGGCCGCCTTTCCTGCCAGTGACTGGAACGAATTGCAAAAATCGCTGAAGCTGGAGACTTATATCTCCCTCACTAACTTTAAGCATCAGCTATCTGAGCAGCTAACTGATCGCTGCAGCTGTACGTAGCTCATCTGTAAATAGCCTACCCAATCTACCTACCTCATCCCCATATTGTTTTTATTTACTTTTCTGCTCTTTTGCACACCAGTATCTCTACTTGCACATCGTCATCTGCTCATCTATCACTCCAGTGTTAACTTGCCAAATTGTAATTACTTCGCTACTATGGCCTATTTATTGCCTTACCTCCTCATGCGATTTGCACACACTGTATGTAGACTTTCTTTTTTTTCTCTATTGTGTTATTGACTGTACGCTTGTTTATTCTATGTGTAACTCTGTGCTGTTGTTTGTGTCACACTGCTTTGCTTTATCTTGGCCAGGTCGCAGTTGTAAATGAGAACTTGTTCTCAACTAGCCTACCTGGTTAAATAAAGGTGAAATAAAAAATAATAAAAAAATAATAACTCAGCCCTTGACTTTTGTGTACAATTCAAAGTCAATTAAAAGTGTTATTGTTATTCACTCTGAAAGCTGAAGTTTCTTAAAGAGTTTGTGAAATGTATCATATAATAATTTCAACTATCACAGGAGAATAATGGATTCTAATTAAAACTCATACAGTCTGACCTGAAACCGCTGGCATTTATATACAAATGTATCATTGCTTTTCTCTTCCCTGCCTTTAGAAGATAAAAAACAACAGCAACCTACAGTCCTATTAACACCCCTCATCTTCTCTACGTTATTATAAACATAGCAAAACGAGCGCAGCAGAAAGACAGACGTTAGGAGCAAATTACCAAAATATCAGATAATTGGAGCGCTGACACCGAAAATGTACCAAATTAATGGGATCCTGAAGTAGTGTATTAAATCCAAAAATGACTTAAATTG
This sequence comes from Hucho hucho, assembly GCA_003317085.1. NCBI lineage: Eukaryota > Metazoa > Chordata > Actinopteri > Salmoniformes > Salmonidae > Hucho > Hucho hucho. Next base: position 194,140 of record QNTS01000252.1, on the reverse strand, counting down.
GCCAACATACAGAAAGCATCATACAAAATGTCTCTCTCTTTTATGGACAATGAAACTTCTGTTGATCTACTCATGTTTAGATTTGAGATAAAAGGACATGTTCTCATGTCTTCTATTTTTCTGCAATTGTGAGTTATTATACTAGTATACTATAATTACCATTCAAAGTCGTGGGCCCGACAGATACACGACTCAGCAGAGAGGACTTTGGCGTAGTCTTTTCCCAGCATGCAATAGTTTCCTGGTCTGCGTTTCATATAGATCTGTTTCTGGCCCATCACACACGGCTCGCCCTGTGAAACACATACAGGACATTAATCCATATAGTGAACGCACATGGAATTACAGTATATCATTTTCAAATGTCAAATTAACATAGAGCAGCAAGTCAAGCCATACTTACGTTAACCTATTGAGCTTATTGGAACTACCCAAACACTGTAAGTACACTGTATCTACCTTGTAAAAACATTGGTACCCTGAGGAAAATGGGGGAGGGTCATGCTTTTTTAATTTCAGTCAGGGGGAGGGTTTCTTCTTTTTTTATTTTGTCCAGGGGAGGGTCAGGTAATTTGTAATTGATTAAATGTCAAATTGCTCAGGTTTTGAGAGTTAGTTGCTTATTATACTATCTCGGTGTGTGCCCAATGATGCCCCTCATCCCTGATTCTCTGCTTGGCGCGCAATATCAAGTGCCGCTACTGTGGTCTCAATAAAATGATCCATAGACTATACTATATGCTATAAGCCTAGGCTATATGAAGTATGCTAGGAGAAGCACTGGGCAAAGTTATATTTCTTAGAAAATGTACTTCCTTCCTGAGTTTTTGAGCTGCTGGGATGGTGTATATAAAACTAGGTTACACTGCATTACACACTGCAATGGAAAGGCGTTCCCAATCATGAGCACCGGCCTGCCCTGCTCTTGCTGATGTAAACCCTTTTGTGCTGCCTAACAAATAACTGTGCTGTTTGCGGTGGCACTTCAGGAGGCGAGTCAAATACTTATTCTGGATGTTTAATTTTATTTGTCCAAAAAAGTATATATCTGTGCGTGCAGACTAGGCCTACTGATGCCCTGTTCAGTTTGAGAGGGAGAGAACGAAGATGAAAAGGAAGACCCGAGGTGAACTTGCTACTGATAGAATAGATTTTAATAAAAACAATATGTTTTGTTGCCCATAATGAAGCTATTTATCAGAGTTTTGACCTCACAATAAGCCATACTCAAGTAATTTACACAACTGACATTACTATTTATCATACAAGATCCAGCACAAATAGCTGTAGCTTTTAATGAATATTTTATCAATTCTGTGGACAAAATCGCACAGAACTTTCCCCTAACAACTGGAGATATTGTCAAAATAGATGAAAGTAAGCCTTCTTTTAACATTCAACCTATCTCTGAAATTAAAACCCAGGCAATTATTAATTCTCTTAAAATTTCAACAGCAAAAGATATTTATGGAATGGATTCTAAAATGCTTAAATCCCTGAAAGAACACCTAGCCTACCCTATCACACAAATTGTTAACCAGTCAGTACTAGAGGGGATATTTCCAACTATTTGGAAGACTGCAATTGTAACTCCCATATTTAAGTCAAAAGACCCTCTGAAAAATATTTAACTACCGCCCAATAAGTATTCTACCTGTGGTGTCCAAGGTTGCTGAAAAATGTGTATCAGAGCAGCTTGTCTCTTTCTTCAATAATAGTCCATTCACTCTTCATCCGATGCAGTTAGGCTTCAGGGCCCATCACTTTGCAGAAACAGCTAACTGTTTCTTTTTAGAGACTGTTCGAGCAATGGTTGACAAGGGTGGTGTTGTTGGCGCTGTGTTTTTAGACCTTCGTAAAGCTTTTGACACAGTCAACCATCAGGTCCTTATTGCCAAACTTTCTACTTTTAATTTCTCCCCTTCTGCAATCAAATGGATTGAGTCATATTTAACTGGTAGAACTCAATACGTTTCTGTGAACAATCATCGTTCATTAGTTCTTAATTTACGCACAGGGGTACCACAAGGATCGATACTTGGCCCGCTTTTGTTTAGTCTATATATCAATGATCTGCCATCAGTTTGCCCTGATATCAATACACTAATGTATGCGGACGATACTGTAATTTATGTGCATGCCAAGACAAAACATCTGGCTGCTGCCAAACTGACCACAGCTATGGATCAGATCACCAATTGGCTAAATCGTTCGTGCCTTCAACTAAATGTAGATAAAACTGTGGGAATGTTTTTCACAAAGAGACAATGTAACATTGTGTCAAATATAACGATTTCAGGTCAANATTGTCTGACAAGCTGGGGACAAACTAACAGCTTATCACTAAAGCCATTAGCAACTCTTTATAAAAAAACTCTCAAAGCTTTGGACCAGAAGCCTAACAGTTTACATCATTGTATTATCCTTAATAATCATAAACTGCTAAGCTGGGAAGATGTAATCAAATATAAAAACATCTGTTTGGTCTACAAAATTCTGCATAATACCGCTCCTGCTCCTTTTAATTCATTTATAATCCAACGTAATAATAGCACCAGAAGCACCACACGAGGTGACTGACCTTCTAATCCCATTTAGAAAAAGCACATTTGGTCAATTATCATTTTCTGTTACAGCAATACAAAACTGGAACTCACTGCCCACTACAATTAAAGACATACATACATATTCCACCTTTACTATACACCTTAAAAACTGGCTGTCCGACAATTATAACTGCACACATTAATTTCACAGATGTGATGTGTATTTGATGTGACATGGTCATGCTGCTGCCACTTGATCCTTGCTGCCTGCCTCAATGTTATGTCCTGTATGTGCTTCAATGTGGCCTCTGTGTGATTATTCTTTATGTCGATTTGTACTGTTTTATTGTATGAACTGTTTTATGTCTTTGCAATCTGTGCTCGCTTGTTTCTTGCTTGCCTCAATTGTGTGCCACACGTTTAGTATGTCTACTCCCTCTTATTTAGTCCTGCTGTAAATATAATTGTAATGTATTTTATTTGATGTATGCCTATTGACAACTGGCCGGGGACTACAGCTGGAAATTAGCCGTAGAGGCTAAAGCTGCTCTTTTTATCAAAAGGGACTGTCCACGTCATTATAAACTAATAAACTAAACTAAACTAAACTAATCTATGAAGCAGCAGCAGTTTAATTTGAGTTTAGGCTACTAACATCAAGAGGGCTTTGTGTTGGAGTCTATTTCTTCCTGTTCAAGAAATAAGAGGTAGGCCTACCTGTTTGACAGATGAAATTATAGTCTACTATCTATAGACATTGTAAGCCAATTCCTTCAGACGCCATACACTCCTTAAATATCTTTGGTGTGTTAAGTTAAAACCAGGGCTCGAATTGAGGAGGTATGTGAGGGTATTGTGGCTTTTGTTAAAGAACATGGCTAAAAGCATAGGCCTACCCCGTAGTTAGCTTGTTATTTTGGAAATAAAAGTGTATGGACCTGATTATATAAAGTGAGATATAAGGACACTTTAATCCGTAATTCTTTATGCTAGAAACAAGCTGTAAAATGCCGGGGAAAGATGAGACTCCGATGCATATGGGATATCTTTGGTTTGTCTCTATGACATGCAAAGGCTGCGCTACAACCTTCTATAGCCGAGGAGACTAAAAATGTAGTTTCTTTTGGAAGTAATGTGTGATTCTGTAACTATCAATTGACGTTCAACATTTCAAGAGGCTATTAAACAACATACTAACTCTAAAGTCAGTCAGGAGCAAGCCAGGTAGCCTAAGAAGGAACAAAAATGTATTATTATATTATAATTATTATTATTTCCAGGCTATAGCCTGCCATTTAAGAAATCAATTGTGAAACATTTGTGACACGCTACAGGCTGGCAGGAGCGCTCAGCATCAACAACACATCAACAGCAGCACTTCAACAACATGCCTATACAATACATTTCGCATTTAGGCTGTATAAAATGAAACAAAATAAGTTATTTAGAATAAATAGAAACATGAGTTTGGCTAGTCTTTGGTTTGAGGATCATGTGGTGAGCAACAGTATGGATGCCGAGTTGTTAATTTAGACAAGCAGATGCTCTTATACTCCCATGCCCTAATCACAGTCTACACAAATCTATTTTGCAGCAACAATATCTGTCACGCCCTGATCTGTTTTACCTGTCCTTGTGCTTGTCTCCACCCTCTCCAGGTGTTGCCCATCTTCCCCACTTATCCTCTGGGTATTTATACCTGTGTTCTCTGTCTGTCTGTGCCAGTTCGTCTTGTTTGTTCAATCCTACCAGCATTTTGTCTCAGCTCCTGTTTTTGCCTAGTCTCTCTATTTCTCATCCTCCTGGTTTTTGACACTTGCCTGTCCTGACCCTGTACCCGCCCGCCTGACCACTCTGCCTGGTCCTGACCCTGAACCCGCCCGCCTGACCACTCTGCCTGGTCCTGACCCTGTACCCGCCCGCCTGACCACTCTGCCTGGTCCTGACCCTGAACCTGCCTGCTGTCCTGTACCTTGGCCTCTACTCTGGATTATCGACCCCTGCCTGCCTTGACCTGTCGTCTGCCAGCCCCTGCTGTTACAATAAACATTGTTACTTCACACAGTCTGCACTTGGGTCTTACCTTGATTCCTGATAATATCATGGATTAAAATAGAACATTTTCCCGAAATATTTTTTTTCTTTCTCCGTTAAACAAATAATGGCTTTTTCTCAAATGAATTGATGATCATGTACTTCAGTTGTAACTGGTTCTGTTGTGCTCACTTTTTACAGTTGATAGACAACTTTAGCGCTGTTGCAGACATAGACTATCCTCTATTTTTAACAATAGCCTGTAGAGAAATCAAAACGTCTCTGGTGCTGCAGCATGCGCTCATTCGTTGTCATGCTCTATTTTACTATTAAAAAAGACTCTGCCTGTCTCCAGTCATGTAAAATTATGTAGAATTGCATGAAAGGTGTTAATAAAAGGCTTTTTTGGGGAACGCAAATAAGTTGATATATTCATGCAGTGCTTTTGTTAATTATAATTTATATATTTTCCCCACTACCCTTGTCCGCGGTAGTCTTTGAACCCACAAACTTCTAGCTACTTTGCCATCTGATAAAATGAAGAACGGTTTCTAAACCTGCATATCTAAGGCTCTGGTCTGTCCTAGGAGTGAGGGTAAATGGTAGGCATGTTCTCTGCTATCCACTTTATGTTTGAATTATTATTTTGGTTATAGGGGAGTGTCACTTTTTTTATTTTTACCATTAAGGGAGGGTCGGGTAAAAGGAAGGGACATCCATTTTCATTTCAGAGAAGTCTGATTTTCTCCAGGTATCGTCATTATAAATAATGTACAGTCCCTAACTACCATGTAAATACATTGTTATTAGGTAATAAGGACACATACTGATAAGTTGGACCAACTTCCTGTTTAAGAGGTCTTACCTTGTTGTGAAGGTGCCACGTCTGATAGTCTCCTTCTGTACATTTCCTGTTGAAGATGGACTTGTAGTCTATCTTGATAAGCTGCCACTCGGACCTATGGCTGAAATGTCCAAAAAACCTTGAGAAACCAAAGGACAGATACACAGGTTAATATAACTCGACAAGGGTTTTCAGCGCTACAAGTTTTCACCAATTACCTTGAGTCTATGAGTAATGAAATGTTCCTAGTTAAATATGTCAATCAAATGGGGCATTCAATCCTAAACTAAAAAACTGACAACCCTTATGAGTCAAATATTTTCTCCCATTTAAACGTCGGTTAATAAAGACGAAACATCAGCATTCGTTGAATTAAAATTCCTCCCCATCCCCTCACATCTTCCCTCCAAGAGGAACAAGGTTCCCAAGAGAACGAGATGGAGAGACAAATTATGTCATCCATCTCATCCCTCCATCCCCTTCCCTTTCACCAAAAGGAACAGAGTCCCAAAACAATGGAAGACAGAAAGATTAAACACGTCATCCCTCCTTTTCTCCATCTCTCTAAGACTTCCTACGGAGGACAAAATAATGTCATCCCCCCGTCTATAGATCATTCATCACTGAACGTCATCCCTCGATTACTCTATTGTCCCGACTCACGTCATGATCTGGTTCTCTGTCCCGGCCTCCACTAGCATCCCGTCCACGAACAGAGGCACCAAGGAGAAGCTGTGTCTGGTCCACTGACGCCCCTCATCAAAACTGATTCTGTAACAGAGTCACAACACAATAACACATTGAATGAATCCCAAATGGCATCCATGGCCTATAGGGCTCTGGTCTAAAGTAGTGAAGCCTACTAGGGAAAAGGGTGTCATTTGGGATGCAACCATTCACATCTCAGACTGGCAGTAACAACAAGGCCCATATTCATAATTCTGACTTGGAGTGCTGATCTAGGATCAATTTTGCCTTTTAGATCATAATGAATGAGATTATACGGACCGGTGGGATCCTATGCTGAATATGAGCCCTGATGCTCTCAATTACAGTGTGTCAACTGGGTTCATGGAAGATCAGTGGAGTGAATAGTCTCCATAGACAGTCACCCGCTGAATCTTAGGTTGTATCTAATTGACTACAGTTAATACATGTTCTGCTGAATAGAAGAAGAATAAAACAACAGAACTGTGTTCGACTATCAAAGTGTGGAGGCATAACAACTTGAAGAGAAAACCACAACGTCATAGGTCTTGAGTTTACTTACGGTCTACAGTGAGGTGATGTAGAAGAAAAAACACAAAACACAAAACAAACCAGAATAGAACTGTTTCATGTTCTAACGACTACAACACAGGGGCGGAAAGGTGTGGGGAGACACATAAAAAAAGAGATTGGGCAACTTTCATCCTCCGTGCCTGTTCTCTATTGATTCTGACATCTCATCAACATCACTTCAGATGTGAGAACACTGGAGTACTGTGTGTGACAAGGTTGGGAATAACACTCTAGGATACAAGAAGCAGCAGCCCCCTTGTTGCAGCTTCCATCCAAACCTCCGTCAGCCAGCATGCCTTCATCTGGCTATAAACTCAAGACAACAGACAAAGCATTGATACGCATCTATTAGGAAGATACCAGGACCAGGAAATGTTTTCTGTTACCCTAGCTCTGAAGAGAGAGAGAGAGAGAGAGAGAGACACGATGGTTCCTACAGCGCTTGCCTGGGTTCAAATAGCATTTGTTATCTTTCAAATACTTTAGCTGCCCGTTACCTGGCCTAATTGATCCAATGGAATTGGCCCAAAAGTGCAAACCCCACCCATCTGGCACGCTAGACAATTAAATGTCTCAATTAAATCATCTAGGAGACACAACCAGAAAGGAAGGAATCCTCCACACTTGACTGGTGCTAAAAGTAATTTCTAAATGTTTTTCTAAAGTGATATAAGAAGAGAGATGTGGTTTCAGTTGAGTTGGTCTTCACTGAGGCAAAACGTGGGCGCTCCAATTTAGAATAGGATGGTCAGTGTTAAAAGTACTAAAAGGGGGTCTTGGTGAAGAAAAACACTTTCCCCCAATTTAGATTTTTGACAACATGTTTGTATCATTATTGCATATGTTTGTGCATTGCAAGTTGTTCCAACCTTGAATACTGCCTTTAATCATATATAAAGTAAAATTAAAAACGTTTTCTTGACATCAATAGAAGTACTAACATGTTACAGCAACCAGTTTACAGAGATACAAACACTGAATTAGATGTAAACCTACTGTAAATATCTAGTGGGGATGGTTGGTTGTTTCACAGCGACAAGGGCCCCTCCTTTATCCAGAAACCAGACGTTGTGTTCCTCCTCGAATATCTGAAAGAGGACACACAGGCAATTCAATATAATTTATGATTTACATACAGTTACCTATTGTACACATCTAGCTGAATACTGAGAGTTTCAAAACACCTCATGATCAAAAGGCAGAGACAGCAGTCCAAAATACTTATTCTCCAAACTACAATATTCTAATATATGATTAGAATACCCTAGATTTAACCCCCAAATTCAGTCTAAACTCACATGTCTCCAGTTGTTACCAGCATCAGATGAGATGAACATTCCAACGTTATTGTACGACAGCTCAGACCCAATATTCCCTGTGATAAAAATGCAACAAAGTATTAGTTAAATATTCAAATGATGCTGAAAATAGGAAGATGGTGTAAATTACAAGGAAGAATAGATGCAGAGAAGAGAAGAACAACCATTCATGCTTGGATGGATATTGCTCAGTTTTTCTTAAGCAATGACGTACCATGTTCCCCTCTGAGCATATCTCTCCACTTTGTTGATGCCTTGTGATATCCCCCAACCACTGTTCAGTGTCAGGCGTGAGTTTTGAGCTGCATCGTGTTTGTCAGGGTCACCACCTGATCTCTGCACCAGCTGACTTGTGTGTGTGTGTGTGTGTGTGTGTGTGTGTGTGTGTGTGTGTGTGTGTGTGTGTGAGGGCGCCGGGGCGAGTGATTCACTGGGCTGAAGCAGAGGATTATGTCGAGATACCCGAACACAAACTCACACACAAACATAATATGTTTGTCTGCACTGGCCCACTTAAATAAACCGGGTGACTTTGCATTACCAACACGTCTGTGAGTAAGGACAACATCAGAAGTGCTATAGTGTGTCTCTGGACAGATTCAGTACGTTTATACAGGCTCACAGTGGCTTAGGGATCTCACAGATCCAGTAAGAGATTAGAGGATCGGAGGAGGGGACACACTATTGTTTTGGTGACAGAGCAAATATTGTTTGAGGACAGAGATCAAGAAAGCAGATTAATGGATGTAGGCCATTTTTGTTGTTTTTGCTAAGATACAATTATTTTCCCACACAGTTGAAGATGAGTTGTATATAGCAGGACTTGCAGATCCCTATCAGTAATTTTAGGGATTGGATAATCATCATGATATTCACAATCAAATGGAATTTCAGAACTGACCTGGAAAAGATAGACAGCTATTCTCCTTTTGTACCATTACCTAAATTGAACAGATGTCTCTCTATTCAGCCAAATACATTTTCACATAAGTGGACAATAAGGTAATCTAATGTTATCTATCAAATGTTCATTCTGTATTCTCTCACCTGTGGCCACTATGATTCCCGGTGCTGAGGCCTTGGTTGATATGCTGCCTGACAGGTAGGGGTTTTCAGACGTCTGCAGTTGGAGGTGGAGCGAACAGAAGGGCTGAGAAATGACAGACAGTCCATTATATTTGACAAAGCCATTATACACTGGTCAATCAAATCCCCAATGTTACAAAGAACACTAAAAGGTTGATCTTTAAAGGTGCACAAAGCATATGCTTATTATTTCAAGAGAAGGTCCTTCAGATAAGGAAAAGAAAAGCTGCCATGCGGTCTTTAATAAGCTTTCATCTCAGAAAGACTGAAGATAATGCCTAATAGAATCGCTTGAATTCTGAAATCTTCCAGTGAGTTAGATTTACACCAAATGCTAATAACAATGCTAACATAGGCAGTTAACTATACAAACAACTATATTTGTTAACAAAACAAAACATGAATAAAACTAATCACAAGTAAGACAATTCCCACAGCTTCACTCTAAAAAAACGTGCTGCCTCTCAATTGTCGTTATCAGTCATTAATACAGGGAGGGTCTTTACATAAAATCATCAAGTCAAGGGAGAGAGGGAGAGAGAGGGAGACACAGCTGCATGTGAGCGCTCACATTTTTCAACACGTTTTTTACAACAAGGTAGATTTGGAGTTGGACAAACTTGGATTATTTGTCAGGGACATATACAGGATGCTACCCTCCACAGCATAACCTTCACTCCAGATTCAAAACTCCAAACCTACAACCTAATTTTGGACAACATTTCCTGGAAGGATTACTACTACCAATGATTCATTTTTTCAAGCTATACAGAGAGTGCCCTGGCAAACAAACAGCAGAGACCTGAGAACACCATCCGCACTGGGACTGAGACAGACCAGATACAACTTCAATTTGCACTGAGGTGTGAAGTGAGGGGTGTCGAAGCCTTTGAGCCCAACAAATGGTCTTACAGTCTACCCCACCAAAATCCAGAGGCCTTTGAAGCCCCCTCCCGCTGTTCAGAGACCATCCACTGGCATTTTCTACCAGAAATTCGCCTCCAGAAATAAAATCTTCTCCCAAGTGAGTGTGACACCTACTCTCATTGCCTGCTGCACTGCTGCTTGGATTCTACCTGGCGATCTGTTCACTGTCTGTCCTGGCCTGTCTCCCCTGTCTGGTACAGGTACCCCCACCACACACGCACTGTTGGGGCAAGTCACTCTGAACTTACAATGGCTATCCCAATGTCGTTATATTTTTTTTCTTGTGCTTTTTGCTATTTTGCTATTTGCCTCATGACTCCTGCATGCTTTGTTGACTATGAACTTTCTTGTTTGCCCAACCATGGGACAGACTATGTTTGTTCCCATATTCGGGACTGTGACTCTCTATTGGTTACACAGACTTTTGGCCTCCGATCCTATTCTGACCACCTCTCGTCGGCTTTGTATTCATGTTATAAGATTGAAATTGCTGTACAATATGATCTGGTTTCCATCTAATGCACATTCCAATGTTATAAATCACTGCAGAGCTCTCCCTATCCTCTGTCGTGCCTTGATTGTATTACTGCTGATGATATCTGGAAATGTGCATGCCCATGTACTGTTGCTAGCCCCAATTCTGACTTGTGCTCTGATATCTGCTTCACGGATTTCTGCTCTCGTAAAAGCCTGGGTTTTCTGCACGTTAACACCAGAAGCTTATTACCTAAAATGGATCAATTGAAAGTGTGGGTTTACAGCTCCAATCCAGATGTGTTGGACATTACTGAGACGTGGATAAGGAAGAGTGTTTTGAATACTGATGTTAACCTTTCTTGTTATAACATTTTTCGGCAAGACAGATCTTCCAAAGGTGGGGGAGTGGATATCTTTACCAAGGATCACCTTCAGTGCTCGGTTGTCTCCACCAAGTCTGTCCCCAAAGAATTTGATTTGCTGGTTTTAAGCATTAATAGCTCTTTGTTGACTGTTATCGTCCTCCATCATCTCCGGCCTGTACCCTACCTGCCCTTAACTCTCTCCTGGCCCCTTACACTAAGTCTGAATTTGTCCTGCTAGGTGACCTAACCTGGGACATGCTTAAACCACCTGACCAAGTCCTAAAGCAATGGGACGCCATAAATCTTTCTCAGATAATTACCAATCCCACAAGGTATGACTCCAAATACATAGAAAAGTCTACTCTCCTCAATGTTAACCTCACAAATAATCCTGATAGGTATCAGTCTGGTGTTTTCTGTAATGACCTTAGTGATTACTGTTTTACAGCCTGTGTTCATAATGGCTGCTTAGTGAAACTACCTGTCCTGATTTGTGATAGGTCATGTGGTTTGGTAAGAAGGATGCCCATCTCCCCATAGGTGTGATTACTACCTCCGAGGGTTTAGAGCTTGAGGTAGTCACCTCATACAAGTACTTGGGAGTATGGCTAGACGATACACTGTCCTTCTTTCAGCACATATCAAGGCTGCAGGCTAAAGTTAAATCTAGACTTGGATTCCTTTATCGTAATCGCTCCTCTTTCACCCCAGCTGCCAAACTAACCCTGATTCAGATGACCATCCTACCCATGCTAGATTACGGAGACTTAATTTATAGATCGGCAGGTAAGGGTGATCTCGAGCGGCTAGATGTTCTTTACCATTCGGCCATCAGATTTGCCACCAATGCTCCTTATAGAACACATCACTGCACTCTATACTTCTCTGTAAACTAGTCATCTCTGTATACCTGTCGCAAGACCTACTGGTCGATGCTTATTTATAAAACCTTCTTCGGCCTCACTCCCCCCTATCTGAGATATCTACTGCAGCCCTCATCCTCCACATACAACACCCGTTCTGCCAGTCACATTCTGTTAAAGGTCCCCAAAGCACACAAATCCCTGGGTCGCTTGTCTTTTCAGTTTGCTGCAGCTAGAGACTGGAAAGAGCTGCAACATACACGCAAACTGGACAGTTTTATCTCAATCTCTTCATTCAAAGACTCAGTCATGGACACTCTTACTGACAGTTGTCGCTGCTTTGTGTGATATATTGTTGTCTCTAGCTTCTTGCCCTTTATGCTGTTGTCTGTGCCCAATAATGATTGTACCATGTTTTGTGCTGCAATCATGTTGTGCTGCTGCCATGTTGTGTTGCTACCATGTTGTTGTCATGTTGTGTTGCTACCATCCTGTGTTGTCATGTGTTGCTGCCATGCTATATTGTTGTCTTGGGTCTCTCTTTTTGAAGTGTTGTGGTGTCTCTCTTGTTGTGATGTGTGTTTTGTCCTATATATATATATATATATATATTTTTTTTTTTACCCCAGACCCCGTCATTGTAAATAAGAATTTGTTCTTAACTGACTTGCCTAGTTAAATAAAGGTTATATAAAAAATAAAATAATAAAAAAAGTCTCAGAGGCAAGCCGACAACAAAAGTCAACTATATCTGTTCACTGAGCCCCCCCCAAAAAATTAGCTCTTTCATCTTTGCCAATTCATAGCATGACATTGCTGTAAGGACACCAAGGGCAACAGGATTTAACAGGGTAATCAAATAGAATCTGTAATTAAAATGTCAGATAAATGCACAATCGTATTCAACCTGTAGCCCACTCAACTCTTACTGCTAATGTCTCAATGTAATTTTTCTACATAGTCATCCTTTATAGTCGCCTCACGTGGGGGAAAAGGAAAAATAGGGAACCTAAATTAATAGTAACTGTAAATAACAAGGAGTGTGTACACAATTCGTCTTGATATGATAGTTTAAATGTGATTACGTGAAGAAATTCCCCTTCCATTAAGATGAGTAAGCAAACTCCCTTGAATGTGTGATGTAACACAACTGTATCATTGATGTACATAACTTAAAGGGAACTGAACACATATTCCTGGATTCAAAAAACTGTCAATGAAGAGTATCTATTGAGTATGCTTTTTTAACTCCTGGACTAGGCTTAATCTGGGTCTGGGAAAGCAGTCTTAGATCATGTTTGATCACCACAGGCGATGAGCCTTCCCTGTTAGCTTCAGTATAACTCACCAGTATACAGTGGATGTCATTGCCAGCTAGGTCTGTCGCCGGGGCCTGCAGTAACCTCCAATCATGGCCCTTGTTGTAGGTGATGTAGGTCTTCACTTGGTTGTCTAGCCTCCTGTTTGCGATCAGCATGCCTTTGATACCTGCTACCTAGGGAGAAATAGAGAACAAATTAGAAAACAGACACTAAAACTAGCCAATCCAACCACCAAAACAGATTACATTATGTCTTTTTCAAGCACTAAACAGTACCCAAAATGCCCCCTGACAGACATAGCCGCGGGAAGTAGGGGTGTTGAGGGTGCTGCAACACCACCTGAAAAAAATTATATATATATATTAATACAAATATATATACTACCGGTCAAAAGTTTTAGAACACCTACTCATTCAAGGGTTTTTCTTTATTTTTACTATTTTCTACATTGTATGGAATGCAGAGGATAATTTCATTAGAGTTACCAGCCTCAGAAATTGCAGCCCAAATAAATGCTCACAGAGTTTGCCTTAACTCTGCAGTCTGACTCAAACCATCTCAATTTGGTTGTGGTCGGGGGATTGTGGAAGCCAGGTCATCTGATGCAGCACTCCATCACACTCCTTCTTGGTAAAATAGCCCTTACACAGCCTGGAGGTGTGTTGGGTCATTGTCCTGTTGAAAAACAAATGATAGTCCCACTAAGCCCAAACCAGATAGGATGGTGTATTGCTGCTGAATGCTGTGGTAGCCATGCTGGTTAAGTGAGCCTTGAATAAATAAATCACAGTGTCACCAGCAAAGCACCCCCACACCATAACACCTCCTCCTCCATGCTTTATGGGGTGAAATACACATGCGGAGATCATCCGTTCACACACACTGCGTCTCACAAAGACACGGCGGTGTGACAAAGACAAAAATCTCCAATTTGGACTCCAGACCAAAGGACACATTTCCACCAGTCTAATGTCCAGTGCTTGTGTTTCTTGGCCCAAGCAAGTCTCTTCTTCTTATGTGTGTCCTTTAGTAGTGGTTTCTTTGCAGCAATTCAACCATGATGGCCTGATTCACACAGTCTCCTCTGAACAGTTGATGTGGAGATGTGTCTGTTACTTGAACTCTGTGAAGCATTTATTTGGGATGCAATTTCTGAGGCTGGTAACTCTAATGAAATTATCCTCTGCATTCCATATGTGCTATTTCATAGTTTTGTTGTCTTCACTATTATTCTACAATGTAGAAAATAGTACAAATAAAGAAAAACCCTTTAATGAGTAGATGTTATAAAACTTTAGACCGGTAGTGTATACATACTGAATATATATAACATTTGATTTTTACACAAAAGTAGTGCACTGAGCCTTTAGTAGTCCTGTATTAGCGGGCTGCTATAGCTGTCTGTAGCGCGGGCAAAAATAATCCCCGCAACCCCACAGTTGACAAAAAGTTCTTAGCACCCCCAACCCCAAACATCTTCCCACAGCTATGCTGACAGACCTCAGACTGGTCACAAACCAGTGTACTTTTTCTTTAATTATCTCCCTTTAATTGCGTCCCCATTAACTGCATTACAACGCTGGACGTTAAAAACTGATAAACTGTCACATCCAGTGACACCAACTCAACAAAGTGAGAGAGAAACAGAGAGAGAGAGAGAGAGAGAGAGAGAGAGAGAGAAGTCATGGCTCCTTGCCTCCTTAGTCAAACTGTCTTCCTACGATAACCCATCCAGGATGGAAATGTGATTGGGGTAAACCTGACGACTGTGCTTTAAATAAGACCCATACTGCAGCAGACATTGAGGGCCCTCAGTCGTCTCACCTTACCAGTATAAGTGGCACTAATAGGCACCACGTTTGACATCGACATAGAAAAACGGCCACACCGGATGGACACGGCTAATGAGGCAGGACGGGGCCCCTCCCTCCCCTGACCAGACGTGTCAATCACAGCGGTAATTATTTATCGTACCCCACACCCATCCCTCTATCGCATCTTCCACTCACCGTCCCTCCTTCCCTGCTGTAGAGAAGGACAGGGTCCCTGCTGTAGTGAAGGACAGGGACTCTGAGATCTCCACTCTGGAATAGCAACTTATATTCAGAGGTGCAATATCAGGGGAGTGTGGGCTGGTACTACAGTATTGATGGAGATATTACCTCTCTGTCAAGGTATATCACAGTGGGAGAACAGGCGAGGTAGAGTACAAGGTAAAAAAAAACACTGCTGTCCACCTTGCCCCTGGCAACAGCACAGTACACTTCCTGCAAGCTAAGATTTTAACTAGGTACTAAATCAGAACTTTTACAATACTAATAATGATAACCATCAGTACATTACTATGATGATTGTGGGAATCAATGTCTCATTGACTATAAGAGTGATATCTAGTAATATGTGTAGATCTATGTGTGGCTGTCATCTAGTAATATTACATATGGACCTACAGGTAACTGCCAAAATAAAGGAAACACTTGAGTAAATGAGAGTTCTGGAGGCTCTGTTATGGTGTGGTGCTCTGTTAAGGTGCTTTTTCCTTAGAGGGCAAGGTAAATGCCAATAAACACACAACCATTCTGAGGGATAAACTTCAACCTATGGTGAAGCAGATCTATCCTGATGGGAGTGGTCTCTTCCAGGATGACAATGCCCCCATCCACAAGACATGAGTGGTCACTGAATAGTTTGATGAGCATGAACATGATGTAAACCGTATGCCATGGCCGTCTCAGTCACCAGATCTCAACGCAATTGAACACTTATGGGACATTCTGGAGCGGCGCCTGAGACAGCGTTTACCACCACCCTCAACAAAACAACAAATTATGGAATTTCTTGTGAAAGAATGGTGTCGCATCCCTCCAATAGAGTTCCAGACACTTGTAGAATCAATGCCAAGGTGCATTGAAGCTGTTCTGGTGGCTCGTGGTGGTAAGACACTTTATGTTGGTGTTTCCTTTATCTTGCCAGTTACCATTATGCGTGTGTGTGTGGAAACATCTACCTACGCAAAACAACAACGTCAAGCACTCTAGTAGTATTAAATATAGACTGATGTATGCATGTGGATCCATCTACATAGACAAAACAAACAACACAACAACTTTCAGCACAGTAGCACTAGTATGATAAACGACCACTGAGAAACCAGACTTCCCTCAGTACATGCACTCAGTCTCCCCGCAGACAGCCTTTTACAATGTTTCAATATGCATTAATGAAGCTTTGCGCAATCTATTAGAAATATGGATCCACTGCTGAATCAGGGAATCAGAGGCTCCGGATAGAGGGGAAATGTGGGGAGGGGTTAAGAGTGTTGGCAGAGAGCTAATACACTCAAACACACACACACACACACACCGCTAAGCTAACAGAAAGGAGCATCATCGTCATGACCATTACATTACCTAAATCATCTAGCTAACCCTCCATCCCTTCATCTCTTCCTCCCTCCCTCCTACTGTACCACTCACTCATTCAGAAGCTATTTATAACTCTGAGTAACTAGGGAATCAGGTAATTCATCATTGGGCTGTCGTTGATTTGTAGGCCTACCACTCTGAGTATTAACTGTGTTAGGCAAGTTAGGACATTCTGTAGCTCTCAGTGTTGAAGTTCATACCTCTGGGAGATGGATTGAATCAAAAACCTAACACTAAATGGCTAAATCAACTGGGAGTTAGAGAAAAACCTTTTGATTGAAGGGAAGAAGGTCCAGACTGAATCCAACTGACACTCAAGTTACTCCCATCAGTCTAAAGTGGGAAGATTTTTTTTTTTATTCCAGTGAATAATATAATTTCTTTGTGAGAGAGAAAGACTGAGAAAGAGTGAGAGAATACTGACGAAAGGCAATTCATTATTTGACAATCCAGGGAAAAGAGTAAAAGCCTGTTGCGTTCACTCAGTCTCTCTGTTCTCTGTTAAGCTCAAAGTACTTAGTGAATGATTCCTCTCTTAGTCTGTGAGGCCATTGGCCTTCTGAAGCCCAACACTCCAGGGTTTGTTACAACAATACTTGGGACTCCTTCAAAGTACTTTGGTCAGAGTTATGTCTACAGTCTTTTTCAGAGGAACTCAGAGCAAAAAAGATTGAAATAAAACTTTAAAGTGATACATACAGCATAACTTCAGTTTACAATAGTTTGTGATTAGCACATGCATGCATACCCAAAGGGTTAAACTAGTTAAAACAACGTCATACAAAACTGGATTGGCGTAACTTTAACCAGTTTTACCCACTGGGTATGACCATTCATTTTAATACTAACTCCGTTTTTGTAAACCATTATTAACACACATGTTAGAAGGAGCAGCAGTAGTAGTAACATTGGTAATAACTGCTGACTCTGAAGATCAGACCCATATCTCACTCCTCTACCTCCCTCCATCACACCTGCCAGTGTCTGGGTGATAAAATGGGGATTCATCCTGAGAAAGAAGGAAAGGAGGGGGGACGATCCGCAATGAATGTTAATGACATAGGGACCTACTAACAAGGCTACTACCAGTCCGGTAGTAGTACACATGTGCGCACCCCCCCCTCCACACACACACACACACACACGCAAACATACTATGGACACTTACCTCATACAGGTCCAGCATCTGGTTGCCCCCCAGGCCGCGGGTGGTCTTGACGTTCTCCATGGCCAGGGTGAAGAGGATGCCCCGGGTGTCGGAGAGGTACAGGTTGTATGTGTCGTTCTGGTTCCACTCCTGCACCGCCGCGAACACCTGGTGCTCATCTGTGCTGACGATGTGGAGGTCCTGGGGACAAAGATTGGGGGGTTGGAGAGGTTTGAGGATTTATGAAGAGATGATGGATCTTATGGGTTGGGGTTGTAACAAGCTGCCGAGTACGTGTTGGGTGTCACAAGATCAGGTCTGGTGTGCGTATTGAATGTTTAACACTATAGGTGCCAATGTTCTCACTATAGCTGCAATAGAAGAGTGAGATTGCACACTATGAGACTACACACCATTGTGTAGTAGTACTACAGATATTTCTAGAGCTAAATCCTTTTGTTGAAGGGATAAAACAAGGGGGGAAATTGTTGGTTACTTCAAATAAAATAAAATTGTATTTGTCCCATTCTATGTATACCACAGGAGTAGACTTTACCGTGAAGTGCTTACTTACGAGCCCTTTCCCAGTTAAAAAAGTACGAAAAAAAAGTATTCAATCTGAATAATTGATCTACTGCATGTACTGTATCACTGGAGGCATGTGTTTATCACTGTAAAATGAATGTTGCTTACCTTAGGCAGAGAATATTTCGGAAGTTTGATTTTGAGGAATGGATCCCTCTGGGAGGACACATAGTAGCTGGCCTGTCCTGCTCTAGTAACCTGGAACATATTGAACCAAGGCACTGAGTATTTCCTTTTTGTTAAATTGTATAATTTGTCCATGCTACAGTACACATCACATTAATTAACTACTTGGATTAATCTAAAACCTTCATAAATGTATCAACCATTACTCATGTTGCAACCTTCACCCAAGTGAACATGCATGACATTGTTTATGATGTAAAGATATATACTTTATTGTCAGAGAGGAACATTTCCAGATGTTTCTATTGAGAAAATAACAATAAAATCTCCTGGCTAGCATACAGCGGAAACTGCTCCTCTCACGTCTTCTCCTGTTGTCGATGCTCTTTGTGGTTTTGGAGGTAGACTTGGGTAAATATCTCGTAGGGACAATCAATAGCCTCAATATTCTCTGTCAAGACAAATCTCCCAAGCAATCCTCAGTGGCCTGTATTAGGAAAGTCATCCTTAATGATACCAGCACCTCGGCAAGCAAACACTCGAGCTGTTAGACGCTGTTAGCCTATGCAGTACAAACACCGCAAGCAGGGAAGAAAGTGTTAGAAACCTGTAATTAGAGCACAGGCTTCGGAGGCTATCAGGATAGGAGAAACATTGTTGCCAACAAAAGTGTGATTGTCCTAGCATCAGCACTAGGTAGCAATTTATTTAATCCACTTCCTCTTTCGTAATTCCATAAAAAAAAGGTAGGCCAGTTGAGAACAAGTTCTCATTTACAACTACGACCTGGCCAAGATAAAGCAAAGCAGTGCGACAAAAACAACAACACAGAGTTACACATGGGATAAACAAACGTAGTCAAAAACACAATCGAAAAATCTGTATACAGTGTGTGCAAATGAAGTAAGGAGGTAAGGCAAAAAATAGGCCACAGTGGCGAAGTAATTGCAATTTAGCAATTAACACTGGGGTGATAGATGTGCAGATGAGGATGTGCAAGTAGAAATTCTGGTGTGCAAAAGAGCAGAAAAACAAAAACAAACATGGGATGAGGTAGGTAGTTGGTTGGATGGGCTATTTACAGATGGGCTGTGTACAGCTGCAGTGTTCGGTAAGCTGCTATGACAGCTGATGCTTAAAGTTAGTGAGGGAGATATAAGTCTCCAACTTCAGTGATTTTTGCAATTCGTTTCAGTCATTGGCAGCAGAGAACTGGAAGGAAAGGCAGCCAAAGGAGGTGTTGGCATTGGGGATTACCTGTGAAATATACCTGCTGGAGCGCGTGCTACGGGTGGGTGTTGCTATGGTGACCAGTGAGCTGAGTTAAGGCGGAGCTTTACCTAGCAAAGACTTATGGATAACCTGGAGCCAGATGGTTTGGCGACGAATATGTAGCGAGGACTAGCCAACGAGAGCATATAGGTCGCAGTGGTGGGTAGATATGGGGCTTTGGTGACAGACCGCATCCAATTTGCTGAGTAGAGTGTTGGAGGCTATTTTGTAAATGACATCACCGAAGTCAAGGATCGGTAGGATAGTTTCGATTTACGAGGGTATGTTTGGCAGCATGAGTGAAGGAGGCTTTGTTGTGAAATAGGAAGCCGATTCTAGATTTAATTTTGGATTGGAGATATGAGTCTGGAAGGAGAGTTTACAGTCTAGCCAGACACCTAGGTATTTATAGTTGTCCACATATTCTAAGTCAGAATCGTCCAAAGTAGTGATGCTAGTCGGGGGGGCGGGTGCGGTCAGTAATCAGTTGAAGAGCATTCATTTCATTTTACTAGCATTTAAGAGCAGTTGGAGGCCACGGAAGGAGTGTTGTATGGCATTGAAGCTCGTTTGGAGGTTTGTTAACTTCTTAGGGAGCGGCTCCCGAGGTGACGGTTTTGGAGAGTCTGGCGTGCCCAAAGTATAATGCCTCCCACTCAGGCCCAGAAAATAGGATATTCACATAATTAGTACTATTGGATAGGAAACACTCTGAAGTTTCTAAGAGTGTTAAAATATTGTCTGTGAGTATAACAGAATGGATGTAGCAGGCGAAAACCCGAGGAATTTCTGTCCTGGAAAAAGTGTTTTTGACACATCATTTTGAACCCCTCCCTATTGAAAACAGCTATATATAGGAGTAAGATTGCAGTACCTATTGCATCCACTGGATGTCAACAGTCTCTAGACAGTGTTTGATGATGTTTAGTTGCTCTGGATGGTAATAGAAGAAGAATTTCGAACTGGTCACCAGATGTAAACAGAAGAGCGCTCCAAGTAGTTAACAAGAATTTAAGATTTTAACCGATTTAAGATACTTGTATGTTCATAAATGTTTACGATTATTTATTTGAATTGCGCGCCCTCCAATTTCACTGGATGTTGTCAACAGGTGTCCCGCTAGCGGGACGCCCAGCCTTTCAAGAATTCATCCACAAAACAAGCTGCTGGCTTTCTGGGTTGGAAAAGTGGGAGGGGAAATAGGATCATTATTATAGGACAGAACTAATTAGGTCTGTTAGTGTGCTTCTAAGTGCACTTCAATTGGGAGGGAGGGAGAAAGAGAGAGAAATAGGGGGCAGTTTTGAACTGAAAGAGATATTGGGATGATTGATTTTTCATTACCCACTTTCATAGAATTTATTAGGTTGTGACGCAACGCGAGAAAGCATTGTAGGTTCCCTGAATTGAAGATGCGGTCGGAGGTTTAGGTTGAGTGTTTGTGGGTTTAATAAGGGAGACGTATGAGTGTGGTCAAACATAGTTGAGGGATCTCTCAGACCACAGAACTTCTTTTTATTCCTTTTTTTTTAACCCCTTTTTCTACCCAATTTCCATTTGGTAGTTACAGTCTTGTCCCATCGCTGCAACTCTCGTACGGACTCAGGAGATGCGAAGGTCGAGAGCCATGCGTCCTCCGAAACATGACCCTGCCAAGCCGCACTGCTTCTTGACACACTGCATGCTTAACCCGGAAGCCAGCCACACCAATGTGTCGGAGGAAACACCGTACAACTGGCAACTGAAGTCAGCGTGCAGGCGCCTGGCCCACCACACTAGAGCACGATGGAACAAGGAAATCCGCCTCATGGCTCTCTCGGACACAGCCGGCTGTGACACAGCCCGGGATTGAACCCAGGTCTGTAGTGACGCCTCAAGCACTGCAAGAGACAAGAAATCTTAATTTCCATTATTCTGGCAGAATGAAGCCAATCGTGTAGAACCTGTAGTTTTCCTGAAAATGTGACTTAACTTTGAAGAAGTCTTGGCCCTGCGTAGGCTATAACTAGACGCCAGAGTTTTTCCAATGCATCAGTTTTAGGGCTGGGAGTTCTTCCTGAACTCCTGACATAGATTACTAGAGCCTAGAGTTTTCCTGGTCAAGCCACTTTCAAGGGAAAACCCTTGGCTCTAAATGAAATAGTTAGGTCCAGGAATTTTCCCTGACCATGTGACCTGACCTGGAAAACCTTCTGGCCCTAATTCATGTTCTAATAGAAATACATCCATAACTCTCCCCTTCAAATTCTTCAAACAACTAGGTAGGCCTTTGGAGTTCAATTTGGATAGAAAAGTTATTTATACTGGACTGGAGTGGCAGGATAATTATTCCTATTTAACTGTTTACTTTTAAATTCATGCATCCTCATTTGCACAATGTCAAAGTAAGATTTCTCTCTCTTGCACAAATTATGATTAATTTGACATACAGGGGGACTGGTGTGGAAGAATTTAAAACTCCCTAGGTTTCACATCTGAATCAGAATAGTGTGCAAATGCAGACTCTTGAATGAAGGTTCAAACAAAAGGTTTGCATATTTTACATATGTCATGAGAGGTGCCTTTTCTTTATACAGAATGTGTCTCTATTTTTTTTTACAATATAAATTCTGTAAATAGTTAGAAATAAAATATCCATGCAGCATAACAACTGGTCAAGGTTCCGAGGTGAAAATGACATAAATACCAAATATAGTGCATTTGGAAAGTATTCAAACCCATTGACTTTTTCCACATTTTGTTAAGGTTACAGACTTATTCTAAAATTGATTAAATAGTTTCTTTCCCTCATCAATCTACACACAATATCCCATAATGATGAAGCAAAAATTGGTTTTTAGTAATTTTTGCAAATGTTTAACTCTTTAGGCATCATCAGCAGTGGTGACGGTTTTGGAGAGTCTGGCGTGCCCAAAGTAAAATGCCTGCCACTCAGGCCCAGAAACGAGGATATGCACATATCCAATAGTACTATTGGATAGGAAACACTCTGAAGTTTCTAAAACTGTTAAAATAATGTCTGTGAGTATAACAGAACTGATATAGCAGGTGAAAACCCGAGGAATTTCTGTCCATATATTTTTTTTTTCGCGACATTTCCTCAGTTTGATAGGCTTCCTATTGAAATCCATGTAAAATAGCTCCCAGATTGCAGTACCCATGGCTTCCACTAGATGTCAAAAGTCTTTAGACAGTGTTTGAAGGCTTTATCATTGAACAGAACCGAACAGAAGAAGAAATAGTGAAGGGACCACGGATGTCAATAACCGTGAGCGCGCCCCACTTCATTTTCCGTGAGTGTGAGCGCGCCCCAATGATCCCTAAGTGGTTTTAAAAAACAACAACAACTTAAATATCACATTTACATACAGTAAATATTCCGACCCTTTACTCAGTACTTTGTTGAAGCACCATTGGCAGTGATTACAGGTTAGAGTCTTGTTGGGTATGACACTACACGGTTGGCACACCTGCATTTGGGGAGTTTATCCTAGTCTTCTCTGCAGATCCTCTCAAGCTCTATCAGGTTGGATGTGGAACATCGCTGCACAGCTATTTTCAGGTCTCTCCAGAGATGTTAGATCAGGTTCAAGTTCGGGCTCTGGCTCTGGCTGGGCCACTCAAGGACATTCAGAGACGTCCCGAAGCCACTCCTTCATTGTCTTGGCTGTGTGCTTAAGGTCTTTGGAGGTGAACCTTCGCCCCAGTCTGAGGGTCTGGAGCAGGTTTTCCCTCGTTCCTGACTAGTCTCCCAGTACCTGCCGCTGAAAATCATCCCCACAGCATGATGCTGCTGCCACCATGCTTCACCGTAGAGACGGTGCCAGGTTTCCTCGAGATGTGACGCTTGGCATTCAGGCCAAATAGTTCAATCTTGGTTTCATCAGACCAGATAATCTTGTTTCTCATGGTCTGAGAGACCTTTAGGTGTATTTTGTCAAACTCAAAGCGGGCTGTCATGTGCCTTTTACTGAAGAGTTGCTTCCGTCTGGCCACTCTAATATAAAGGCCTGATTGGTGGAGTGCTTCAGAGATGGTTGTCCTTCTGGAAGGTTCTCCCATCTCCACAGAGGAACACTGGAGCTCTGTCAGAGTGACCATCGGGTTCTTGGTCACCTCCCTCACCAAGGCCCTTCTTCCCCGATTGCTCCGTTTGGCTGGGTGGCCAGCTCTAGGAAGAGTCTTGGTGGTTCCAAACTTCTTCCATTTAAGGATGATGGAGGTCACTGTGTTCTTGGGGGTCTTCAATGCTGCAGAATTATTTTTGTACTTTTCCCCAGATCTGTGCCTCGACACAATCCTGTCTCGGAGCTCTATGGACAATTCCTTTGACCTCACTGATTGGTTTTTGCTCTGACATGCACTGTCAACTGTGGGACCTTATATAGACAGGTGTGAGCCTTCTAAATTTTGTGCAATCAATTGAATTCACCACAGGTGGAGTCCAATCAAGTTGTAGAAACATCTCAAGGATGATCAATAAAAACAGGATGCACCATGAGCTCAATTTCGAGTCTCATGGAAAAGGGTCTGAATACTTATTTATTTAAGGTTTCGGTTGTAGTTTTTTAATACATTTGCAAATAAAATGTAAAACCTGTTGTTGCTTTGTGATTATGGGTTATTATGTGTAGATTGATGAGGGAAAAAATGATTTAATACATTTTAGAATAAGGCTGTAACGTAACAAAATGGAAAAAGTAAATGGGGTCTGATTGCAAAATTAACAGTAAAAAACACTGCGTCTATCAATATCTATCCCAATCAAGAACATACTGCAGTTAATACAATGTGTCAACATAACAATTAATCATACATATTAATATTTATCATACCATTTTCTCAAACCTGCAGATCAACCAGTTGTTGCATGTGGTGCTGTAAAATATGCAAATCCCCTCCCAGTCCTAGCCAAGCCAAGCCAAGCCAAGTTGTGCGTAACACATAACAAATGCCCATAATATTGAAGGCTAACGATGCTTATGCAATGCATCATGGTCAGAGCCTTACCTGAATAAACATATAGTCATCTTGGACCACCAGTGAGCTGATGTCGATGTATCCAGGGAAGGGGTAGTTTCTGTTGGGTTCTGAGCACGTTAGAGCCCGGCATGTTACATACTGTATACCTGCAAGATGAGGAGATAGAGATTAATGGATATCTGGACTCATCCAGCTGTGGATTGTCGTGGAAAATTACATAATTAGTCATTCTATCCCGTGTTTAACTGCTTAAGAATAGTCTCTTTTTATATGCTAGTGTTTTTCTAACCTGATACAAACGTGTCTTTGTGTGACTTAGTCATAAGACTGCGCGTATAGCTAAGATCCCTTTGGGTGCGACCACAGCATGTGAAATCCTGTGGGTTTACTGTCTACAGGAAGTCACATGTACAGAAACATGCAGAAAGGAGCACATTATAGTGTTTGCTGTTGTGAATGCAGTTAGACGGTTGAGCACTCGAGCTATCGAGCTCATGCTATCTAAATCTGCATAGACAACTAATTGCCTTTTACACACTATCTGCTGACTGCCACGTATACAAAAAGGATGTACTATTAATTAAAGCTGGGACCCGGCAAATCTTATTATAAGGTTGTTTTGAAGAATACAGTCTCTCTCCTTTTGGTTAGACTTTTCTAATCATGCCCCCTATTCTTGGGAACGTGAGGATGCCTGGAAACTGAGGCTGTGTCTGTATGAATTGAACTTGAGGGAACTTTTGTATGGTTTGCGATTGACATGCAATAGAGGAGATAATGTTAAACTTGTGACAGTATACTGACTGTGTATACATATAATTGTAATTTGACCAGTATGTTGTGATTTCCATTCTACAATGATGATTGGTTCATACATACAATACGTGAAGTTGTAGATTTGTCACTATTCAACATGATCAACTATGATCGTTCTCTGTGTACAGAAAACTAAACTCTCTCTGATTCCGGGGCTCTAACAACAGCAGCAGCAGCAGCAGATAGCTAGAAGAAACAATCTCACAATTTCACCTATGGAGGACCTTGGGTGGCGTTGCCGTAGCGAGTTATGGAGCTGACACTCCCAAGGTGAGAGAGATTAGAGGAAAAGGCCATATTAATCAAGTATCATGCACTGCATTTATCAGTGGGGTGATCCACTGTCTCTCCCCTGGGCCACAACGCTCTAAACCCTGGGTGGAATTTATTCCTTGACAGACTCTCACTCTCTTCTATCGTTAGAGGGTTGATAATTGGACTGCAAATGTGGGGGCATTTCTCTGCAGTGTGTGTGACAGAGAGATAGAAAGAAAAAGAGAGATGTGTGTGTGTGCGCGCGTGCGTGTGTGTGTAGTGCTACTCACGTCCATTGGGGGTGTGTGCCTCCATGTGAACCAGATCTGACTCCTTGTCTAGACCCGTTACAGACCTGGATTAAAGAAGAGGAGGAGAGAAGGAAGGATGAAGAGGAGGAGGGGGAAAGAGGGGGAAAGTAATGAGAAGAAGGGAAGAGGAGGAGGGGAGACAGAGAGAAGAAGAGGAGGAGAGGAGGGAAGAACAGGATGGGAGAAGATTGGGTGAAGTGAAGAGGAAGGAAGAAGAGGAGAGGAGGAGGAGGGAAGAAGAGGAGTGGACAAGGAGGGAAGAAGAGGAGAGAAGGAGATGGGAATAGAAGGAGAGAAGAAGAGGAGAGGAGGAGGGAAGAAGAGGAGCGGAGGAGGGAAGAGAAGGAGGGAAGAAGAGGAGAGGAGGAAAGAAGAGGAGAGGAGGAAGAGGGAAGAAGAGGAGAGGAGGAGGAGGAGAGAAAAGAAGTGGAAGAGGAGGGAAGAAGAGGAGAGGAGAAGAGGGGAGAGGACGAGGGAAGAAGAGGAGTGGAGGAGGGAAGAAGAGGCGAGGAGGAGGGAAGAAGAGGAACAGAGGAGGGAAGAAGAGGAGAGGAGGAGGGAAGAGAAGGATGGAAGAAGAGGAGAAGAGGAAAGAAGAGGAGAGAAGAGGAGAAGAGGAGGGAAGAGAAGGAGGGAAGAAGAGGAGAAGAGGAGAGGAGGAGAGGAGGAGGGAAGAGAAGGAGGGAAGAAGACAATAAACAGAAGATGAGTCTCAGCAGAGGTATTCCACTCCAGATATAGATGTCTCTTTTCAGCGTTGTCTCAACAATGTTGGCAATAAAATAGCAATGCCATGTTTTTTTTTTTTTCTACCTTTATTTAACTAGGCAAGTCAGTTAAGAACAAATTAGGAACAGTGGGTTAACTGCCTTGTTCAGGGGCAGAACGACAGATTTTTACCTTCTCAGTTTGGGGATTCGATCTGGCCCAATGCTCTAACCACTAGGCTACCTAGAGCCCCCCCAGATATAGCATTCCTATAGTATGATGTATGTCATTCCTGGTGGAGTGAGACTGATAAACGTATTGTCTGTAAGCATGGCTTGAGAGGCCCAGGGTACTAATCATGAGGGTCAGAGTTTAAAGTCCTTGAAGGGGTTGGATCAAGGATGGATCAAGTTAATTATTTAGGATATGTGATGAAAAGCAGACCCCGGATTTATGCAAGTTGCTGTGGACATGGCGGCAGCTCGACACACACACACACACACACACACACACACACACACACACACACACACACACACACACACCCACACACACACACACACANGAGGCAGAATAAATTCAGAGCTACATTTGTGATGAGTGTGTACTTCTTCAGAATGGGGGTGGACCGACGTGATTAGATGAGAGGCGACATATTATACAGTATCTTCCTATTTTATGAATGTACAGTATGGATGGATAACCCCCAATGAAAAAGTAAGGATTGTTAAGATGAACCAGAATGTGACATGTGACAGGCAGAATGTGAAATGGTGACACTGTGCATGTAGATTTATCACAGTCCAATCACATCAACAGTGGAAATGAGCAGAATGGTACACAGAATTTCCCACCAGCAACACTAGTCATTCAGATAGCTTGTTGAAGCGTATTATCAATATCCTTCACAGACTCTTGCATTGCAGAAAGAAAACAACATGTTCCACACACTGCTAGTGATGCTCCAAAACAGTTGGTAAGGAGAGAGAGTCTGAGTAAACAAAGGAAAAGATCAGGACAACAGAGAGGATGAGAGGAAGCGAAGGATGATGAGAAGAAAGAAGACAAGTGTATGACTCACCAGTAGAACCTGTTCACATGCTCATGAACCAGCTGCCATTTTCTCCCAAAGTCCAGGGAGGCGTACAACTGTGAAGAAGAACATAAAAAGAGAAAGAAAAGAGAGAGAGAACATATCAGTCTGCTTATCACAAGACAGGAAGTAAAGTGACAGTGGGTTTGAGTCATGGCAGGATAATGCTAGGGAAGAGCGTACCCAGGGCAATAAAGCGTGACACTCTAGATAGGCTGGCATAGCTTTAAACCACCATCATCATTATAACTCACACCATTCATGTTAACGTACAGGCTCCCAAATGACATATAGGCCCTATCCTGTTTCCTTTTCCAATTGTAAATTAGCACGTGGTATAGATAAAGCACTTCAAGTCCAATGTTCGCTGCAAAATAGGTTTAACATTATCGTTTGCTTTTCCTCGAACAGCAAAACCTTTGGTGGATTCCTGGTGACCAAATGAAGTGGAGTGCTTATATATCACATTTTGCATCAAACAAATGGAAACCAACGCCTATAAATCATAGGAAGAATACAAATTCAGAATGCTACTGTAAATGAAGTACATACTTGTCCAAAAATAAATTGCCCTGTTGACGATCAGGTGTAGTAGTGCCCATGGCCTAATTACATTTCCCACTTCCTTGGTGCATAATGACAGGGAGCATTTTGTTCCATTACACTGATTGATGCTGCTGATGTTTCTTCCTGCTGGCTGTCTATATTGTTATTTTAGTCCTACAAACAGAGTCGGTGGCCCCAGTCAAACTCCATGATAATGTTCTACCTTTATCAGAGCGGAAATCTGACATTCAACTTCAAGGCCTACAATCATCAAACACCAGATACAACTTGCCATATTTGCTATATGCAAACAAATTGTTATGCACAAATACAATAGTAACTAAACTGTCATTATCATAATCATCATGTTATTTATCACTGGCTTGGTACTGATCCTACAGCTAAACCATCAGTAAATAAATAGCGGTCCCAAGTCATGTTCCACCTCATAGGATCCTGCATGTTCCTCCCAATAGCAGTCTGTGGTTGCAGGCAGGCAGAGCCATGTTCCTCCCAATAGCAGTCTGTGGTTGCAGGCAGGCGGAGCCATGTTCCTCCCAATAGCAGTCTGTGGTTTCAGGCAGGTTGAGCCGGGTGGCAGGTAGGCAGGTCGGGATAGTCTCTCATCACTCTGGACAGTGACTTATGATGCCACTGGGTGAGCTCAAGCTGCACTCATTCATCAGGCTAATGACATTTTTATTCTAAAGCTCAGAGCTGTCACAAAGTGAACTTCATAGTTTCCCACTCACGTTGATAAATCAAAACACCTGCCGGATCCAGAGCCACTGATGAGGCCTGCCCGGCGATAGCCAAGAAAAGAGAACGAGAGCTGCCAGGGAAACTTGTCTAAATGGTGGTTGAAGGATTGAGGATAACAGTTGTTCTTTCCACTCATCTATTCACGTTGATGGAGGATTTCAATAGAAATCTATATGGCGGTATGTACGTCATTGTGTTCTGAGGCTTGTTTAGCTGTGTATTTTAGAATGCAAAACGCTGACACCAAATTATTTAAGCAGAACATGTGGTCAATGTAAATAGTCCGGTGACCATTTGATTAATTGTTCAGCAGTCTTACGGCTTGGGGTAGAAGCTGTTCAGGAGCCTTTTGGTCCTAGACTTGGCGCTCCGGTACCGCTTGCTGGAGTCTCTGACAATTTTTTGGGCTTTCCTCTGACATACCAGGCGGTGATGCAACCGGTCAGGATGCTCTCGATGGTGCAGCTGTATAACTTTTTGAGGATCTGGAGACCCATTCCAAGTCTCCTGAGTGGTAAAAGGTGTTGTCGTGCCCTCTTCACGTCTGTCT
The DNA here is from genome assembly GCA_003317085.1 of Hucho hucho. Classification (NCBI taxonomy): domain Eukaryota; kingdom Metazoa; phylum Chordata; class Actinopteri; order Salmoniformes; family Salmonidae; genus Hucho; species Hucho hucho. The sequence continues at coordinate 164,497 of QNTS01000252.1, read as the reverse complement.
TGGTGTGTGTGGACCATGATAGTTAGTGGGTGATGTGGACACCTAAGAACTTGAAACTCTCTACCCGCTCCACTACAGCACCGTCGATGTTAATGGGGGACTGTACGTCCCGCCTTTTCCTACAGTCCACGATCACCTCCTTTGTACTGCTCACATTGAGGGAGAGGTTGTTGTCCTGGCACCACACTGTCAGGTCGCTGACCTCCTCTCCATAGGCTGTCTCATAGTTGTCGGTGATCAGGTCTACCACTGTTGTGTCATCAGCAAACTTAATGATGGTGTTGGAGTCATGTTTGGCATGCAGTTGTGGGTGAGGGAGTACAGGAGGGGACTAAGTACACACCCCTGAGAGGCCCCAGTGTTGAGGATCAGCGTGGCAGACGTGTTGTTGCCTACCCTTACCACCTGGGGGTGGCCAGGAGGTCCAGGAGGTGTTAAGTCCCATGGTCCTTAGCTTAGTGATAAGCTTCGTGGGTACTATGGTGTTGAACGCTGAGCTGTAGTCAGATGAACAGCATTCTCACATAGGTGTTCTTTTTGTCCAGGTGGGAAAGGGCAGTGTGGAGTGCGATTGAGATTGCATCATCTGTGGATCTGTTGGGGCGGTATGCGAATTGGAGTGGGTTTAGGGTATCTGGGGGAATGCTGTTGATGTGAGCCAAGACCAGCCTTTCAAAGCACTTCATACCTACCGATATGAGTGCTACTGGGGGGTAATCATTTAGGCAGGTTACCTTCACTTCCTTGGGCACAGGGACTATGGTGGTCTGATTGAAACATGTAGGTATTACAGACTCAGGGAGAGGTTGAAAATGTCAGTGAAGACACTCGCCAGTTGGTCCGTGCATTCTTTGAGTACCTGTTGACCTGTTTAAAGGTCTTGCTCACATCAGCTACTGAGAGGGTTATCACACATTCAGCCAGAACATCTGTTGCACTCGTGCATGCTTCAGTGTTGCTTGCCTTGTAAGTGAGCATGAAAGGCATATAGCTCGTCTGTTAGGCTCGCATCACTGGGCAGCTCGCGTCTGGGTTTCCCTTTGTAGTCCGTAATAGTTTTCAAGCCCTGCCACATCTGACGAACGTCAGAGCCGGTGTAGTAGGATTCAAACTTAATCCTGTATTGACGCTTTGCTTGTTTGAAGGTTTGTCTGAGGGCATAGCGGGATTTCTTATAACTGTTCGAATTAGTGTCCCACTCCTTGAAAGTTGCATCTCTAGCATTTAGCTCGATGCGGATGTCACCTGTAATCCGTGGCTTCTGGTTGGGATATGTACGTACGGTCACTGTGGGGATGATGTCATCAATGCACTTATTGATGAAGCCAATGACTGAGGTGGTATACTCCTCAATGCCATTGGATGAATCCCGGAACATATTCCAGTATGTGCTAGCAAAACAGTCCTTTAGCGTAGCATCTGTGTCATCTGACCACTTCCGTATTGAGTCACTGGTACTTCCTGCATTAGTTTTTGCTTGTAAGCAGGAATCAGATTTACCAAATGGAGGGCCGGGGAGAACTTTGCATGCATAACTGTGTGTGGAGTAAAGGTGGTCTAGAGTTTTTTTTTTCCTCTGGTTGCACAGAAATTTGGTAAAACGTATTTAAGTTTGCCTGCATTATAGTTCCCAGCCACTAGGTGCACCACTTCTGTTTGCTTATGGCCTTATAGAGTTGGTTGAGTGCAGTCTTGTGCCAGCATCGGTCTGTGGTGGTAAATAGATGGCTATGTATAATATAGTTGAGAACTCTCTTGGTAGATAGTGTGGTCTACAGCTTATCATAAGGTACTCTACCTCAGGCAAGCAATACCTCAAGACTTCTTTAATATTAGACATTGCGCACCAGCTGTTATTGACAAATAGACACACACCCCAACCCAGCGTCTTACCAGATGTAGCTTCTCTGTTCTGCCGGTGCATAGAAAATCCCGCCAGCTCTATATTATCCGTGTTGTCGCTCAACCACGACTCTGTGAAACATATTCGTTTTTACTGTCCCGTTGGTAGGATAATAAGTAAGTTCGTAGGTCGTCGATTTTATTTTCCAATGATTGCACGTTGGCCAATAGAACCGATGGCAGTGGGAGTTTGCTCGCCATCCTACAAAATCTCAGAAGCAGCCCGACCTCCACCCCCTTTTTCTCTGTCTTTTCTTCACGCAAATGATGGGGATTTGGGCCTGTTCCCCGGAAAGCAGTCTATCCTTCTCATCGGACTCGGTAAAGGAAAAAGCTTCTTCCAGTTTGAGGTGAGTAATCGCTGTTCTGATGTCCAGAAGTTATTTTCGGTCATTATGTACAAAATAAGTGAAAAAAATAAGTTACAAACAATGCAAAAAAACTAACTAAATAGCACAGTTGGTCAGGAGTATGTGAAACGTCAGCCATCTTCTCCGGCACCATCTTAAATCTTATGCCTTTGTCTTTAAGGGAAGGAATAAATGGGCTTTATTTTAACATTGTCCATATGACTGATATGATTTAGATGAAAATATTCCATTTCATATCTGGAGGTGCTTTTTTATGAGTGAATGTGAGCATATTTCTGTGACTGATACATCAAAATCTGTAAGTCATGTCTCCACAAGGCAAAGATCATCACCTCTTAGCACACAACATATGACAGCATATTGACCAGTCAGACATTGTCTTGGCCAGTATGACAGTGTATTGGCAAGTCTGACAGTGTATTGGCCTGTCAGACTGTGTTTTCACCAGTCTGACAGTGTCTTGGGTAGTCTGACAGTGTCTTGGATAGTCTGACAGTGTCTTGGCCAATCTGACAGTGTCTTGGCCAGTCTGACAGTGTCTTGACCAGTCTGACAGTGTTTTCACCAGTCTGACAGTGTCTTGGGTAGTCTGACAGTGTCTTGGCCAGTCTGACAGTGTTTTCACCAGTCTGACAGTGTCTTGGGTAGTCTGTCAGTGTCTTGGGTAGTCTGACAGTGTCTTGGCCAATCTGACAGTGTCTTGGCCAGTCTGACAGTGTCTTGACCAGTCTGACATTGTCTTGGCCAGTCGGATAGTCTCTTGGCATGTCTGACAGTGTTTTGGCCAGAGTGAACCTGTATAGAAGCTGTACTACTGTATACAGTATGTGGTCAATCTAGACTGCCATCCCTTTAACATGGTCTCTTTTAGTATCTGTACATAGATACAGTACATGATACCACCAACACATGCTTGTGAACACTGTACAGTACTATCACTACCTATTCATTATGGTAGTGGATATGAGACCATGACTAAGATGACTGTCATTATGTCCATCATGTCTGGATCCTGTCTGGGTCTGGGTCTTGTGGATGTTTAGCCTACTGTGAGCTCTATATGAGCCCTGGGATAAAGTGACAGTCATTTGCAAGGCAGGTGGCAGAATGTGTTTAATTTGTGCTTCAAATTAGTAACAGGACGCTTCATTTACAGTGTGCTACAGGGCAACAATCAACTCATATTTATTAACTTTATACAGTAGCAGATCAAGTACAGAAGGAACAAAAATGGGATTTCAAGCTAATAGTATCAGGGATTGTCAAAGTTTGTTGGTGCCATACTTCAGGCTACATACGTGAGTTGAAGCCTGAACAATACTTTACAACATTTGACACGTTTCAAGAAACTTGGCGTGTGTCGCGTGTCACTACTTCACAGGAGCACTATTTGAACGTAAACCTTTTTTTTAATCAAAATGCTTTTTTTGGCAGAAATGCCTTCCGGAACATGTGAACTTTCATGTGCAAACTTGTATGCCATCTGTAAATTTGAATAAAATAGTTAAATTACAAACCTAGTTGGTTTAGCCATGGAAAAGGTCAGCAACCTTCCAGCTAGCCATGATTATCTGAGATAATGAGTGGGCTGGACATGCAGAGAGATTTGAAAGAGTTTGAGAGTTTGAATTGGTCTGCCATGTAGCAGGCTTCTGCCTATAATATGAGCTTGTCAGTATGTGTAGGTAATCCTTTCTAGTGTGGCTTTTTTGAAAGATATCACATAGTAGAACTGCATAAGTGTTGCTCTCCACTAAAGGACCCAGTTTTGAAATCAGTGGAATTAGACATTGATAGCTAAGGAAATTGAGAAATTCTGGCATTTGATTACAAATATGCAGACAGAGTTGAAAAGAGAACACAGAAGGCTCTGGATTACATCTTCAAACTAAGGGCAACCATGGCAACCGTGACAGAAAGGGAGAAGCGTCAATCCATGTACACGGGTAAGAGAGTGTAACTAGCTATATTTTCAGACATTACACATTTCAAATTTTGTCAGAAAGTTGTTTTCATTTAAAGTTAAAGTGTAATGTTAGCTAGCTAGCTAACGTTAGCTGGCTGGCTAGCTTTCTAACATTACGTGTATGATATGTGTAGTAATATTATTTGTATCTCAGAGCCATTTGCATTGCTAGTTAAAGCCGATGTTAGCTAGCTAACAATGACCCTCGTTGGTTAGCTACCTGCAGATTCATGCAGGGTAGTAATGTTATGAGTTGGGATTATGGTTAATTGTTTAGCTAGCTAGCTACATGTCTAAACAAAAGACTCCAAATTGCAAGTAACTATTTCAATAGAATGTTTAGCGCCCCACTGCTCCCTAAGTATTTAAAAGAGTGTGAATGATGCTGAATGGGTGTAGACAAAGAAAAGCTCTCCAGTAGGTACCAAAACATTTAAGGGCCATTTTCTCAAGATAAAATCCAATCAAATCAAATTGTATTTATCACATACACATGGTTAGCAGATGTTAATGCAAGTGAAGCGAAATGCTTGTGCTTCTAGTTCTGACCATGCAGTAGTGTCTAATAAGCAATCTAAAAATGTCACAACAACTACCTTATACACACAAGTGTAAAGGAATGAATAAGAGTATGTACAGTGGGGCAAAAAAGTATTTAGTCAGCCACCAATTGTGCAAGTTCTCCAACTTAAAAAGATGAGAGAGGCCTGTAATTTTCATCATAGGTACACTTCAACTATGACAGACGAAATGAGAAAAAGAAATCCAGAAAATCACATTGTAGGATTTTTAATTTATTTATTTGCAAATTATGGTGGAAAATAAGTATTTGGTCAATAACAAAAGTTTATCTCAATACTTTGTTATATACCCTTTGTTGGCAATGACAGAGGTCAAACGTTTTCTGTAAGTCTTCACAAGGTTTTCACACACTGTTGCTGGTATTTTGGCCCATTCCTCCATGCAGATCTCCTCTAGAGCAGTGATGTTTTGGGGCTGTCGCTGGGCAACACGGACTTTCAACTCCCTCCAAAGATTTTCTATGGGGTTGAGATCTGGAGACTGGCTAGGCCACTCCAGGACCTTGAAATGCTTCTTACGAAGCCACTCCTTCGTTGCCCGGGCGGTGTGTTTGGGATCATTGTCATGCTGAAAGACCCAGCCACGTTTCATCTTCAATGCCCTTGCTGATGGAAGGAGGTTTTCACTCAAAATCTCACGATACATGGCCCCATTCATTCTTTCCTTTACACGGATCAGTCGTCCTGGTCCCTTTGCAGAAAAACAGCCCCAAAGCATGATGTTTCCACCCCCATGCTTCACAGTAGGTATGGTGTTCTTTGGATGCAACTCAGCATTCTTTGTCCTCCAAACACGACGAGTTGAGTTTTTACCAAAAAGTTCTATTTTGGTTTCATCTGACCATATGACATTCTCCCAATCCTCATCTGGATCATCCAAATGCTCTCTAGCAAACTTCAGACGGGCCTGAACATNTGACCAAATACTTATTTTCCACCATAATTTGCAAATAAATAAATTAAAAATCCTACAATGTGATTTTCTGGATTTCTTTTTCTCATTTCGTCTGTCATAGTTGAAGTGTACCTATGATGAAAATTACAGGCCTCTCTCATCTTTTTAAGTGAGAGAACTTGCACAATTGGTGGCTGACTAAATACTTTTTTGCCCCACTGTACATATAAATACATGGATGAGCGATGGCCGAACGGCATAGGCAAGATGCAGTAGATGGTAGAGAGTACAGTATATACATATGAGATGAGTAATGTAGGATATGTAAACATTATATAAAGTGGCTTTGTTTAATTAAAGTGGCTAGGGATACATTTATTACATCTAATTTTTGATTATTAAAGATTTGAGTCAGTATGTTGGCAGCAGCCACTCAATATTAGCGATGGCTGTTTAACAGTCTGATGGCCTTGAGATAGAAGCTGTTTTTCAGTCTCTCGGTCCCAGCTTTGATGCACCTGTACTGACCTCGCCTTCTGGATGATAGCGGGGTGAACAGGCAGTGGCTCGGGTGGTTGTTGTCCTTGATGATCTTTTTGGCCTTCCTGTGACATCGGGTGGTGTAGGTGTCCTGGAGGGCAGGTAGTTTACCCCCGGTGATGCATTTTGAGGACCTCAACACCCTCTGGAGAGCCTTACAGTTGTGGGCGGAGCAGTTTCCGTACCAGCCGGTGATACAGCCCGACAGGATGCTTTTGATTGTGCATCTGTAAAAGTTTTTGGTGACAAGCCAAATTTCTTCAGCCTCCTGAGGTTGAAGAGGCGCTGTTGCGCCTTCTTCACCACGGTGTCTGTATGGGTGGACCATTTCAGTTTGTCCGTGATGTGTACGCCGAGGAACTTAAAACTTTCCACCTTCTCCCTTCTCCACTACTGTCCTGTCGATGTGGATAGTGGGGTGCTCCCTCTGCTGTTTCCTGAAGTCCTCGATCATCTCCTATGTTTTGTTGACATTGAGTGAGAGGTTATTTTACTGACACCACACTCCGAGGTCCCTCACTTCCTCCCTGTAGGTCGTCTCGTTGTTGTTGGTAATCAAGCCTACCACTGTAGTGTCGTCTGCAAACTTGATGATTGAGTTGGAGGCGTGCTTGGCCACGCAGGAGAGGGCAGAGAACGCATCCTTCTGGGGCCCAAGTGTTGAGGATCAGCAGGGTGGAGATGTTGTTTCCTACCCTCACCACCTGGGAGCGGCCCGTCAAAAAGTCCAGGACCCAGTTGCACAGGGCGGGGTCGAGACCTAGGGTCTCGAGCTTAATGACGAGTTTGGAGGGTATTATGGTGTTAAATGCTGAGCTGTAGTCGATAAACAGCATTCTTACATAGGTATTCCTCTTGTCCAGATGGGTTAGGCCTGTGTGCAGTGTGATTGCGATTGCGTCGTCTGTGGACCAATTGGTACGGTAAGCAAATTGGAGTGGGTCTAAGGTGTCAGGTAGGATGGAGGTGATATGATCCTTGATTAGTCTTACAAAGCACTTCATGATGATGGAAGTGAGTGCTACGGGGCGATAGTAATTTAGCTCAGTTACCTTAGCTTTCTTGGGAACAGGAACAATGGTGGCCCTCTTGAAGCATGTGGGAACAGCAGACTGGGATAAGGATTGATTGAATATGTCCATAAACACACCAGTCAGCTGGTCTGCGCATGCTCTGAGGACGCAGCCAGGGATGCCATTTGGGCCGGCAGCCTTGTGAGGGTTAACACGTTTAAATGTTTTACTCATGTTGGCTGCGGTGTAGGAGAGCCCGCAGGTTTTGGTAGCGGGCAGTGTCGGTGGCACTGTATTGTCCTCAAAGCGAGCAAAGAAGTTGTTTAGTTTGTCTGGGAGAAAGACTTCATGGTCCGTGACAGGGCTGGTTTTCTTTTTGTAGTCCGTGATTGACTGTAGACCTTGCCACATACCTCTCGTGTCTGAGCCGTTGAATTGCAACTCTACTTTGTCTCTATACTGTCGCTTAGCTTGTTTGATTGCCTTGCGGAGGGAATTGCTACACTGTTTGTATTTAGTCATGTTTCCGGTAGTCTTACCTTGATTAAAAGCAGTGGTTCACGCTTTCAATTTTGCGCGAATGCTGCCCTCAATCCACGGTTTCTGGTTGGGGAAGGTTTTAATAGTCGCTGTGGGTACAACATCACCGATTGCTAATAAACTTGCTCACCGAATCAGCGTATTCATCAATGTTATTGTCTGACGCTATACGGAACATACATCTTGAAGCGTGGAATCAGATTGGTCAGAACAGCATTGAACAGACCTGAGCACGGGCATGAAGAAACCAGGTGGCTGTACTGAGTCTGATAACGTATCAGATTTCCTGGGGTAACAATGTAAGAAATAATACATAAAACAACAAATACTGCATAGCTTCCTAAGAACGCGAAGCGAGGCGGCCATCTCTGTCGGCGCCGGAAACACTTGTCTTGTGCCGGAAACGCTATGTAATGTATTCCAGGTTATGGAATCACCTTTCAAAGCAGAATTACTTTCCCAATGTTCCTCTGTAGTCTATGATATACCATTTTCTAGCTCTGAGTCTCTACATTTACGCAATGTAAAACACACAATTTCAAATGTTGCTACATAAGACCGAATCGTACATGTCCGTCACATATGCTACAGGGAAACAATCAACTGGACTTACTTGATTAACTTCATAGAGTAGGAGATCAATGATAGAAGGAACTAAAATGGGATTTCAAGCCAATAGTATCAGAGATTGTTAAGTTTGTTGGTGCCGTACTTCAGTCTACATACTTTGTTTACACTTTGTTTACAGTTGTTTATGAGTTTCATTCAGAGATATTCAACTTTAATCTTTTTTTCACTAATGTTCTTGCTCCTGTGGTCAAAGATATGTAGGAAAAACAAGACTGCAGTCACAGAAAGGTTAGAGAGGTTCTTATTATCCTACTGCCTTCTTTCATCTGAACCCTGGAAGCTAGATATTAAAGGTCCAAAGCAGCCGTTTTTATCTCAATGTCACCAGGAAGGCCAACACTCCATTCCACCACAACAGGCTGAAGTTTCAGGAAGACTATTGAAACAGCTCTTACATTAAATGGACATTATAATAATTTTCACAATTTCACGGTATTATTCAATAGCGTGGAATTACTTTATATATAAAACACAGATAAATCACGTTTTTGACTGGATTGGTCCGTTATCACCCCAATAGCACCCTAAGACTGAAACAGGACATGTGGAGTTATGGAAATGGTAATGGCGTATTATAGACCCTGTGTCCTGAATAATTACTATAAGTCACTTTTACACCTAATTAAGCCTCCTTTGAATTCCTTAAGCATTTATGTACAGTACTCTAAATCAAACTGCACCGGTTGACAGTGCCTTGGCTCTGACTAGAGCGGAAGAGGAGGTGACGGGACAATCTTTTCTGGAATTTATGGAGCCAGGAGAATGCAACGTGGCGGTGCTGGAGACGATCCTATGGAGAGGAGTATGTGAAAGTGTATGCAAATGAACCATCTGGATTGTTTGAACTGCCTTTGTGTTGGGGAATAAGAGGTCTCTGCTCCGGAGCACAATCTACTGCATCACTTGTCACCCCTCCCTTGTATGTTCTATAGAAATAAGACTGTGTTCACTCCCAAATAGCACCCTATTCCCTATATAGTGCACTACTTTTGACCAGAACCCCATAAGGAATAGGGCGCCTTTTGGGATGTATACTACGGTATGTCCTTATACTGTACAGTATAGAGCTGATACTGCGTAATGAACTCCAGAGATTGATGTTGTTAATTTGACAGTTATGTTTGAAATTGATGAAGAAATACTGGAAATGGAATTAGACCTGATGATACTGTATGGATATCCATCACGTCTGTTAGGTGCAATGCTGTCACTGCAGTAAGACTATTGTGGTAGGCTGATGTGTCAATATCTGTTGCATAATGTTTAAATCCCAGTCTTATAGACTTATAGACCTGTAATTCATATTACAGCACAGCATTAATTAATCTAGAAAGTAATAATCTTCAGAGATTGATGGCACATAAAAATTAAACACGCTGCAATGGCAATAGCATGTATTCTCATATAGCATACCGTATCACTAAACATGTACAGTGAGTGAAAAAAGTATTTGATCCTCTGCTGATTTTGTACGTTTGCCCACTGACAAAGAAATGATCAGTCTATAATTTTAATGGTAGGTTTATTTGAACAGTGAGAGACAGAATAACAACAAAAGAATCCAGAAAAACGCATGTGAAAAATGTTATAAATTGATTTGCATTTTAATGAGGGAAATAAGTATTTGACCCCCTCTCAATCAGAAAGATTTCTGGCTCCCAGGTGTCTTTTATACAGGTAACGAGCTGAGATTAGGAGCACACTCTTAAAGGGAGTGCTCCTAATCTCAGCTTGTTACCTGTATAAAAGACACCTGTCCACAGAAGCAATCAATCAGATTACAAACTCTCCAACATGGCCAAGACCAAAGAGCTATCCAAGGATGTCAGGGACAAGATTGTAGACCTACACAAGGCTGTAGGTCTACAATCTTTGGCATCAACTCATCTCGCCGTGTTTGGAGGAGGAGGAATGCTGCCTATGACCCCAAGAACACCATCCCTACCAACAAACATGGAGGTGGAAACATTATGCTTTGGGGGTGTTTTTCTGCTAAGGGACAGGACAACTTCACCGCATCAATGGGACGATGGACGGGGCCATGTACCGTCAAATCTTGGGTGAGAACCTCCTTCCCTCAGCCAGGGCATTGAAAATGGGTCGTGGATGGGTATTCCAGCATGACAATGACCCAAAACACACGGCCAAGGCAACAAAGGAGTGGCTCAAGAAGAAGCACATTAAAAGTGTCCTGAGAGGACCTACTAGTTCCAGTGAACCGCAACGGGAGCAGACCTGTTGCAGCTTCAACTGACCAGTGGGCTGAGCACTAAAGACACCTGCCATCTGGAGGGGTTTTGAGCTGAGAAATGCACCACAGTGGAGGAGGAGAAGGAGCAGACATTTTGTCTCTGGACCAGCAATACATTGCAGGGTCTCATCCAGGTCTAAGGTGGATGGGAGAAGGAAGGCACTGCGGTGGTGGTGGAGGCCATTTTGGATGTAGATCAGCACTGTTAGTAAATGAATAGACAGGAGGAGTGTGTTTTTATTTTGGAGGGAACCATTTTGGGGTCTGACTCCACAGCACCTTGCTAGTCACATCATGACAAAGTGGGCCTATGCACTGCAGTGTTGGAGACTTTGGAGGCCATTTTGGCTCAAGATCATCATCACCTTCCAGGATCATTTAATGAAGGGGAGTGAAACTGCTGACATAAGGAAGCCATTTTGTCATACAGTGTTCCATTGCAGGGTTCGCACCATATTATATAATACAACCACAGTTGGATACTAAACTTTTACTACCTGGCTACAGGTCTGGGAACACACAAACGGTGCATATGTTGCTTCTGCTAAAACAACACAATCTCCTTAATCAGAAAAATGGTTTACTTGTCGATGTCAGAACCGGAAGGTTTTAGAATGAAACATCAGTATTGAGCAGCAGAAAGGTGTCAGCCGCGGATTACAATGACAAGAGATGATCCTGTAAGCGAAAGCGCTCTGGGATTTATAAATTCACTGACTCCTATTAGACATGGATTGATATAAACCAGCTTATCTGAAGGAGACTCCTCCAACGACAAGAGCTGAAACCCATCCACAAAAAAGGCAATATCCCACATATTTCTATTATTACCACAGAATTAAATTTGTATGCATTTTTAACCAGTCAATTTCATTCAAATGAAGACAGAAAAAACTTTTTTTTTTTTTTCTTGCTCTGCATACTTTACTGAGACAGATGTCACCCGTTGCATTTGGGCTAATGTTTAGTGGCGATACGATTCTGTGTAGAAAATAATTAACTTCTTAGGGAGCGGCTGCCGATGAGACGGTTTTGGAGAGTCTGGCGTGCCCAAAGTAAAATGCCTGCCATTCAGGCCCAGAAAATAGGATATGCACATAGTACTATTGGATAGGAAACACTGAAGTATCTAAAAGTGTTAAAATAATGTATGTGAGTATAACAGAAGTGATATAGCAGGCGAAAACCCGAAGAAAATCGATACGGATTTGCTGTTTTTTTTGTAAATGACCTTTTTCTCCATTGTGCCTATTCATTTCTCTGTTATGTAGGACTGAGACTGTAGTACCTATGGCTTCCACAGGATGCCGACAGTCTTTAGACAAGGTTTCAAAACAATAGGGCTAAAGGGAACCGTATAGAAGAAGATTTACTGAAGGAAGTGGAAATGAGAAATAATTTTTCCGGTCACGAGAACGAGAGCGCGCCTCACTTTATTTTCCTTTCTTATCAGTCAGGCTACAATCCGGTTGAAATATTATAGTAAATATACATAAAATGATACCTAAGGAAACATTAAAAATTATGTTTGATTTGTTTGGAGAATTTGAACGCGTTCTCTTCACGGTTCTATGGGCGACTCGACGGTGGATTTTATGAACAGCGCCCCACTGCTCTGCATACATTTGCATCATTAGGGCGGATTAAGTCAAGCAATGTTTGCCTATAGAAGGACTGGAGGGACTGTGTGGCACGCACAACGAGGCTGATTCCTACTATTTCCTGATTAGATTTTTTGGTAGCTGCCCTCCTGGGAGAAGGGAATGGAACAAATTATCCATTCAGCTAAGCGCCAACAGCCAACATTCGTCACATTTGTTTGTGGCCTGTGTGTTTTGAAAAGCAAAAACAATGGCAAGCAACAAATGTTGGAGAAACCTAATCGACATATGTGATTTTGATTATACAACACCTTAGTGATTAGCAACATTTTACCTCTCCCCTGAGCCTTTTCCGCTAACACAACTTAGTTCTGCCACAAAAGTTATGTGGCCATTTTTCTCGACAGTCAGAGTGTGATTTTCTCATTTCCCAGCCTGCCTCTCTCTCCAGACTGATAATACCTCCAAATCCTAAGACCCTGACAGACTGACGATGGGTTTGTCCAGATGTGGACCGCACCTCTTCAGAATGATCTCTGTGAATCCAGGAGAAGCCAAACTATCCTTCAGAAATGTTCACATGCCCTTGAAGTGCACGGTTTGCTTTGGGCCGAACTCAACTCCTGTTCATGACTTTATCTGAATAACAGAGAGAGGATGATAGGAGGGGGGGGGAGATAGGGGTCCATCTATCACTCTACTCAGGATGAGAGACAAAAGGTACAAGGTACATTTCGGGGTGTTCCCTTATCCATTATTCAGCCCCCATGACATTCATTTGCTCCCCATCCAAAACGCACGCTGTTGTTTCTTAAAATCACTATTCTTATACTTCCAGGTCACCTTGCTCTCTAAGTGTAGTGTACAGTTGAACAACATGTTGTATCCTATTGGGTTTCAGAGGATATTTCCTTCCAACAATTACCTGCATCACACAAACTAGTATACTACAAAGTAGGCTGTACCATGACATATCTACAATGTTTGTTTTCGTACTCAATACAATACTAAACATAAGAGTACATGGAATATGCCATATTGAAAGGGTGATGTTGCTATATAGTATTTTGTATGGTAGCGTACTAAACAATAGGTTTGTATTTAAAACTGGAATCCTTAATGACGTAACTTTCATGTCCATTTGCAACATTACAACATCAAAGTTACTTCAAACAACAAATAATGTTTTTTTTTTCTGACATCATTGCACGCACGATATAACAGCAGAGTGTGTACTGTGATTTATTTTTACTGCGGTGCTGGATGTTCCTCTCCTCTGTTACTTCAATTAAACAAAAGCAATAACAAATGTTCTGGGGGAACAGCGGCACTGTTTCACCTTATGGGAGTTCAGCTTTACAATAAGCTTGGGACTATATGTTTGTATATATAGACATACTGGTTAATATCTCCATGTGGCACGATGAACCTATTAAAACCCCTACATGCATGTTATGAATGCACATGCAGTTGTTAACGTGACAACCATCTTGCCATGGACCTCCAATGGGATTTCCTAACACATAGGGAATGAACTAACAGCATTATACCACAACCCAAAATGGGCTCTGTCAACTTCAGTCACTCATTACCATTAGTCAACTGGTAGAGTAATTTTAATTTACCACATTTCGCCAAAGACAACAAAATGGCACGAGGACGTAATTAATGATAATTTTTTAAATAAAAACCTTACAGAAACGATGTTGTGCCACTACTCCTCAGGACATAAGAATAGATTTTCTCTGAGAGAGAAAAGGTGGAGACCGCATAATGATGAGACTCTTAGTTTCACTACTGTTCCCGATTTATAGGCTCCTGGGCAAGTTACGATAATTAGGGGAATATGTGGGGGAGTGGACGAGGGGTACGACTAGAGCTGGGGGGAGGTGGATGAGAAATTACATCAAGGTTTTTTCTGGTGAACGCAGCACTTTTGAACTATACATCTTTGATCCTCCCTCCGCACTATTTGTGCAATGACGACTCCCTATAATTTCACACTCCAATTAGTAGAATACTAATGTTGTCCTACAGAGCCAATCTCCGGGCCACATTAAACAAATAAGTTCTAAGCCTCAAGGGCATCAAAGGTTCCCCATCCAAATAAAACTGGCACTGAATGTATGTCTAAATAGAATATATGTGGGAAAGGAATTGCAGCGGAGAGCGCATGAAAATACTAATGAAAAAGCATTCTCCGGGTGTTTGATTGTGTTTGGTTATTAATGTCATGGGAAAGGTAGATAATTACTCCCAGGTGTGTAGCATAACACTACAGGTTAGATATACTGGAATTGACGCTCTGGAAAAGTAATATAAATAATGTAGAGTACACCTTTGAGGGTACAGTTTGACTTGCTGTCCAAATCTACAGTACATGAGGCAGAATCGCCCAGGTTTATTATCTGATTGAAAATTTTAGCACAGACCAACTCTGCGCTACTGCGACAAAGTATGGTATTCTGTATCGACAAAGCATAGTCCAACTCCAGTATAGACCAACTCCAGTATAGACCAACTCCAGTGTAGTCCAACCCCAGTATAGTCCAACCCCAGTATAATTCAACTCCATTATAGTCCTCCAGTATAGACCAACCTTAGTATAGTCCAACTCCATTATAGTCCTCCAGTACTGACCAACTCCAGTATAGTCCAACTCCAGTATCGACCAACTTCAGTAAAGTCCAACTCCAGTATAGTCCAGTATAGTCCAACTCCAGTATAGCCCAACACCAGTATAATCCAACCCCAGTATAATCCAACCACAGTATAGCAGTATAGTCCAACTCCAGTATAGTCCAACCCCAGTATAGTCCAACCCCAGTATAGTCCAACTCCCGTATAGTCCAACTCCAGTACAATCCAACTCCACTATAGACCAAATCTAGTATAGTCCAACTCCAGTACAATCCAACTCCACTATAGACCAAATCTAGTATAGTCCAACACCAGTATAATCCAAGTCCTGTGTAGTCCAACTTCAGTATAATCCAACTCCAGTATAGACCAAATCCAAATATGGTCCAAAACCAGTATAGACCAACTCTAGTATAGACCAACTCCAGTCCACATCGACATTCCACTGAAAGAGGAAGCTGCTTTGATAATCCCCTATTTCTAACAGATGATGAGGAAACCAATACTGTGGCTGGCAGCTTCAAATGACCCTAAACACTAATGGTTTCAAAATGACCACCCCTTTCACTATCGCTCTCCCTCAGAGAGAGACTTTATCATACTGATAAACAAGAAAAAAATGCAGAGCGGGTTATGTTAGTGACATATGAAAGTGGAGCCGGCCACAGAACAAGGCTGTTGGACTGTAGTTAAGAGGCGAGGTTCAGCAATAGGCAGAATCCATCACGTCGACTATTACTTCTTCCCTATAGAAAAAGGCTAGAAGGATGGCAGCTCTGGCAGTGATACCCAGCTGATCCTATTTGCAAAGGTAAATGTCAGCCTTGTCCCTGGCCGAGATACTGAGATACACACTCTGACTTCTGTCTGCGGCGGAGGAGAAGAGGGGGATTCAAAAGGCAGGGACAGGGAGAAGCAAGAGAGGGAGTGGGAGAAGTGTAATAAAGTGTCAGATCATCATCAGTGCAAGCTCAGGGAAGGGACCGTGTTTTCTCCCTCACTGTCACTGTTATATGGGCCAAATAGTTTCATAAAAAATAAGTGATTTTGACCCAGTGTCAAGAGATCTCAGATAGATGGGGGTTTGGAATGTTAACTGAGAGAACAAAGTGAGAAGATTCTGGAGGCCCTGTTTCAAAACAGGTAAACAAACTTGAATTCATCATCTTCACTCCCTCTCCTTGTCACACACACTCCTCTACACACACACCGTACCNCCAATAAACTGACAGCCCCCCCTCACATAAAGGTTATGACGCCGCTGAAATATCAAAGCCTTCAGGTGAGTGGATAGGAATTCTAAATACACCCTGTGGACGTGTGGTATTCACCAAGGGCAAGGAGGGCTACTCAGAAGACATAACCCAATACCCAATAACCCAGTACCTGTATGAAGGTAGCCTGCCTTAGCCTTGCAACTGGGGCTTGGAATGCAATAAAGAGCTGCCCATCCTAAAAAGACAAAAGGATGTCATACCCACTTACAGTCAGTTACAAAATATTTGGCACCCTTGATAAAGATGACCATAAAAGACTGTATTAAACTCATTTAAAAAATACTGAGCAATGCAACCACAAAAAAAGAGAGAAATTATATGGTGTGCATGACTAATGAGCTAAATTTTCATGTCATCTGACCGTAGCACAGGCTACAATTCAGGTGCCAATACTATTTAGCAATCTCTAGGCATTAACATGTGTTGGATGACGTGAAAAGAAGGTCTTTGGCCACGTACACAGGTAGTGGGTTTGGTGTCTAAAGAAAGATGCATATGAAGAGAAGAACCCCATACCGACTGTAAAATATGGTGGTGGATCTTTGAAAAAAAAAAAATAATCAAGATTTTGCAATAAACATCTCGGTCTCCAGACTTGAACCCCATTGACAACCTGTGGTTTGAATTGAAGAGGCCGTCCATCAACTGGGGCTTTAAACTCAATATAAAGAGGCCGGCACATGATGAAAAACCAAAAGGATGTCACACCTCCACCATATCACCAAAGGAACACAGGTGTATGTATGGCAAGAGAGGCCTAACAACGACAGAAAGTTGTGTTTCTTACACACGCTACAATCTGTTTCGTTGTTGTTGGCACATTGGCTTCTCACTCCTCTCTCTATTTAACAGTACACCTCCATACATCTGCTGTTGTGACAATGTATATCTGCTATTCCATTAAAAGAGTAACTTCTATCAGTTTACGCTCTCTATCTCTCCTCGCCATGAAGCTGCCTTGTGTGTTTGTGTGATTGCATCCCTAAAGCTACATATACATCCTCCAAAAAAAAACTCCAGATGTATCCTAACCAGGAAGACCCCCCTCCACAACACCTTCTCCAGCTTTATCCTCAACAGGAAGAACCCCCTCCACAACACCTTCTCCAGCTTTATCCTCACCAGGAAGACCCCCCCTCCACAACACCTTCTCCTGCTTTATCCTCACCAGGAAGACCCGGGGAGGTGTTGTAGAAGAGCAGCTTTATCCTCACCAGGAAGACCCCCCTCCACAACACCTTCTCCAGCTTTATCCTCAGCAGGAAGACCCTCCTACACAACACCTTCTCCAGCTTTATCTTCACCAGGAAGACCCTCCCTCCACAACACCTTCTCCAGCTTTATCCTCACCAGGAAGAACCCCTTCCACAACACCTTCTCCAGCTTTATCCTAACCAGGAAGAACCCCCTCCACAACACCATTTAGTTATAGTCTAATGACCAATGACACTAATCCTGCTATGTGTAACAGGCAACAAACCTAATGCAGACAAGGGGCCAATCAAATCCCCATACACACTGTAGGGCAAGTGAGTCAGAGACTGGAGAAGTCACAAATAAACCTGAGATGCACTGATGCTTTATTCTAGCGGCGCTGTCTGGCAATAAAGATTATTTCCCCCAGTGGTAGGAATTACAAATAACCACATAATGAGTTGTTCACGTTCACTTCAAACGGGGCTTAGGCGGTGTGTTGGGTTGTCTGCAATGTAATATTGGTGCTGGGTGACTAGGCTGCAAATAGTGTATGCAGGTGATCCAAATTAATTTGTTGTGAGTTATTATTCTTTTTATCTTGGAACGTTGGACACTGTGAACTCGTTTGACTGAAAAAAGTGAAACCTTTTTTGCTCACTTTTTTCAAAGGTTGAAAGGAAGTGTGAATAAATGCATCTCCAACATGTCAACTATCTAAGAGCAGCATGATTTGGTGGTACTGTTGTTCTTCATCTGACATTGTGTGTCTGAGTGGGAGTCTACAGGGGTCTGACAGGAACATTATTTGGGAAAAACAAAGTTATGTCAGCTACCTGGGGTTCTCCTCTTGACATACACAAAACAAATTGATTTGAACACCAGAAACCTGAATAAGGGTATCATTAAACACAGATAACACTTTTATTAAGAGACTAGTGCTAAGGGAGCTAAGGTTGAACTCAAACAGGCTAGATATTGTTAGGCTTTGTCATAGACTGGCATCAGATAAATTGACATAAACTGGATCTTTGTTTCACAATCAATGTTTTATGTCTGTCTGTGCTAATGTCATTTTATCTACACTAACAGCTTTTGAGGTGAATTGTCTGCTCTCATTAACACTGCTAACTACATAATGAAACCAAAACCACATATCCCCAGGTGACCACAGTAATTGCAATGTGTACTGAATACTTGAACTCAACGGTCCCACAAAGTTAACGTTTTGATGAACATATACTTTACACAATCCAATAGGGACCCAAGGCCTTGTCTCGCAGATCCAACGAGGTGTGTGAGCCAAGATGAAATATGTTAAGAATGGAGAATAACTTGAATCGAGGGGACTTGAGTTTTTTAAAAGGTTAGTCTTCACTTCTCCCTTTAGACTTCCACCACTAGCTTCCTATCCCCCCCAACCCAATACATCTCAGATTATGAATGCGTTCAGAAAAATATAATATTTTATTTCTCTATTTGTATCTAACGGCAGGGAGGGTGTTACATGAACAACTGAACTGCAAAAAACAACCCGAGCCTGACGTTGTCTAGCATAACAGCTCTTGTCAAAAGATTTATAAGACAAGCAGCTCTAATACTGAAGTCAATTAGGAGACTTGAACAGTTGAAAAGCCCCAGAGGAACACAGAAGAACAAGAAGAAAAAAAGTTCTGTATTATGTTGACTTGTTTAAGTGCTTTCCACCCTCATACTTTTTTGAGACGTGTCACAGACGCTCTAAATGCATCGCCCTTAGTCAGAGAGAGGGAGAGAGGAACAGCTACATCAATAGTAATCATGTCTTTACACTGCCCACACGTTCTGAGATAAGAGTCAAGACAGGTCACCCAGAGTTCTAGAACTCGAAATAGAACAGCTACTCCAGACATTGTTTTAAAGTTGCACTTGTATGGACCCCCAATGAAATATATTCTATTACCTAACCAACTAATCACCATTGGATTCCATGTTGCATCAATGATTAAGGAATAATTTCATCAGAACTATACGTATCTCATCTGAGAGTGTTCCATGTTCATAAAGGTATGTCTTCTGAGAGTGTTCCATGTTCACAAAGGTAAGTCTTCTGAGAGTGTTCCATGTCCACAAAGGTATGTCTTCTGAGAGTGTTCCATGTTCACAAAGGTATGTCTTCTGAGAGTGTTCCATGTCCACAAAGGTATTTATTCTGAGAGTGTACCATGTTCACAAAGGTAAGTATTTTGAGTGTGTTCCATGTCCACAAAGGTATGTCTTCTGAGAGTGTTCCATGTCCACAAAGGCCCATCATTTTAATGCAAACAAAATATCACAAACATCTATAGTGTACATTAAACAGCCCTAAAGGTTCTGTTACAAACTTGAATAGTCCACATTCTTAAACAAAGGCCATCACAGACCGAAAGCTTAGCAAATTACAACCTTTGGATCGGTCCA
>QNTS01000252.1:112207-142509 GCA_003317085.1 Hucho hucho | reverse complement strand
CTTCTGAGAGTGTTCCATGTCCACAAAGGTATGTCTTCTGAGAGTGTTCCATGTCCACAAAGGTATGTCTTCTGAGAGTGTTCCATGTCCACAAAGGTATGTCTTCTGAGAGTGTTCCATGTCCACAAAGGCCCATCATTTTAATGCAAACAAAATATCACAAACATCTATAGTGTACATTAAACAGCCCTAAAGGTTCTGTTACAAACTTGAATAGTCCACATTCTTAAACAAAGGCCATCACAGACCGAAAGCTTAGCAAATTACAACCTTTGGATCGGTCCAGGTTTCATTGTTATGACTGATATTGGGGTCAGTTAGTAACCCAGGTGTCAGTCTTCTCCCTCCTCCACCTCAACCAGACTCCCTGTGTGATAGCCATCTTTGTAGCCAGGTAAGACTCATTGGCCTTAATGGTAGGTCTTCTTCACAGGAGGTTATATGGGATGTGACCTGTGTGTGAATGGGGGGTACAGAGCTTCCTCAACATGAGACCACTGTACAGTGAAGGTTACAGATGAGAGCACTGGTGTATAGGACTGCATTGTCACTGTATGCGGCTTGCAGGCCAATAGTGCTGACATCTTCTAATGAATATTAGAATGTTCCATCGTAGTTACAAGTAAAGTTACTGTGTAGTTGTAATCATGTTATAACACAAACCTGTTCATTGCATCTAACTAAATTGCCATGGTAATAAAATAAGGTAACGTCTAACTAAAGTATCATCAAATGGAGAACAATAATCAATATTCTAATCAAAACTTCAAGAAGGTAAATAAATCATTAAATCAGGGCAGAAGAATTTTCAATGAACCAATATGGCACCGTTGGAACCGGGATGGAATTAAGTTAAAACATCAACAGCTTGGCGCTTTATCCGACTGTGTATCACAGTTCAAAATCCAAAGCATACTGTATCAAACAGCCAACTGTGGTGAAAAAACGACATGGAGCTCACCTTCTGGTCGTGGCTGTAGGCTAGGGCCCAATCCTCCTGTGTTGGATGGAACAGAAGGCTTAGGATGTAGAAGCTGAGGCGATATTTCTGATAGCTCGCTCCTTCATCCGAGCTGATGAGCACACTGCTCTCAAACTCAGGGTCTGTCAGCACCATTATCTGGAAGAGAAGGAGAGGAGGTGGGATGGAGAGAGAGAGAAGAGGGGCGAGGGAGAGAGAGGGAGGATATGGAGAGGGATAGAGAAAGAAAGACGGAAGTTATGAGTAGAGAGTGAGGGGAATATTGAGAGAGAGAGAGAGAGAGAGACAGAGAGAAAGAGAGAGATAGAAGGGGTTAGCCATGTCAGCACTCCAGGTCTAGTGCTTGGCATGCAACATGCTGTTACTAGCACGAACACCTTCATTTTGTTTTGGACTTCATTTTACAAATGTGCCTCTCGCGCTCTGTTGCCATGGTTTTTTGGCCTCTTCCAGTGCACTCACAGGTCTGCTCTTTGGTGCACTTTGACTTCCAGTCACCCCTCTCCAGATACATTCCCTTTAATGAGATAGAGGTGGTTGAAAATACCCGTGTGGAATACCCCTATAAGTCAACCGTGAGGGGCCACTACACAACTACAACAATAAGTTGCTATGTTAAAGAATAGGATAAGTTTTAAGAATATACTGTAGATCAATAGGCTGTTGTGCTATGGTATTCTCTAACACACCTGTGTAGCCAGAGAGAACTCCACAACTTTCCATTTACCAAGCATGACTACATGTCTAGGCAATGCAATTTGTTTTGAACAATATCTAAATATGTGATAAGAAAGAATAAATATTTGTGCAATTAAGAATCATGTCTTTGTGGAATGCTCAATGTTACCACAGCGGGAGGAATTCTATTTCCATGCAAGGAATTATACAGTTTCTACTTTCATTTTGTTATCAATTCAGTGAAAATGTAAATGTTTTGTTGCATATTTGTTAGAAATTAGCCCCTTGAGAAAGGAATAACAGAGCAAGATCTGTAAAACTAAAATCATGATAGGAACACAACTGTACAGTACATATTAAGTATAATTCTGTAAATTAGAGTACATGTTCATAGTATAAAACCTAAGATTCTGTGAAAGTACACACCATTGATACAACTTAATAATGATAAAGCTGTCACGTTGGCATGAATGATTTGGGAGACAGACCCGTAATCATCTGCGCAATCCACAAGGGTACGAAAGCCCAAAACACACAGCACAGGTACACGCACCAATGGACATTGTAACAATAACCGACAAAGACAATGGTGAACAAAGGGCACACTTATACAATTACTAATCAAATGGGAATAGGGACCAGGTGTGCGTAATGACAGTTCCGGAGGGATCTGTGAAAAAAGCTGTTTGTTTGGAAGTCTGTATGATACAGTGAGGGAAAAAAGTATTTTGTACGTTTGCCCACTGACAAAGAAATGATCAGTCTATAATTTTAATGGTAGGTTTATTTGTCCCTGACATCCTTGGAGAGCTCTTTGGTCTTGGCCATGGTGGAGAGTTTGGAATCTGATTGATTGATTGCTTCTGTGGACAGGTGTCTTTTATACAGGTAACAAGCTGAGATTAGGAGCATTCCCTTTAAGAGTGTGCTCCTAATCTCAGCTCGTTACCTGTATAAAAGACACCTGGGAGCCAGAAATCTTTTTGATTGAGAGGGGGTCAAATACTTATTTCCCTCATTAAAATGCAAATTAATTTATAAAATGTTTCACATGCGTTTTTCTGGATTTGTTTGTTGTTATTCTGTCTCTCACTGTTCAAATAAACCTACCATTAAAATTATAGACTGATCATTTCTTTGTCAGTGGGCAAAAGTACAAAATCAGCAGGGGATCAAATACTTTTTTCCCTCACTCTATATTATATGAAATACTGTAGTACAATGTCACAAAATCTGACCTTAATGGTGTCGTATCTATATCTTGGTATAATATTATTTATTTGTGGGGGGGGGGAGTAAAGCAGACACTTGCATTACAGTTCATTACTCTCAAAACACAGAAATATCCCTAAAAAGCGTTTCCCCTATATAGAGCCATGGATTTTTTTTCTCAAAGTAATCCATAGATATCTCGATTAATAAGACATACATAGCTCAAATATCCTTTCTCTTTGTGATGTAATGCGATAAGACATTAACCTGACACCTGGCTTTAATTATAATAAACTACTAAACCCAGACAGAAAAAGGAGAAGGGAAAAGCTTGACTTAGATAGTGACACAGCCCAAACTGCTTTGTTTTCTTTCCCTGCAACAGATTTGAATTTGGAAAAACAGCAGTGTATTTGTCACTGACAAAAATACCACCGTCTTTCCCCAACTTTAACTAGGAATCCTCCCAACCCCTCTTTCTCCAGCTTTAACTAGGAATCCTCCCTGGTGGTGATTTAGATAAATAGTTTTCATTAAAGCCAATAAACAGACTGCGTACTCCTTCGATTTTTTGTTGTTCGCATGACCTTCGAATTTTGACATTCATTGCCCTCACGAGGGACGAGGGACTGCGAAGGGCTCCGTCTATTTCTCCCAGTGTCTTAGGGCCTTGTCACATGTAATTCATTAGTTTCTAACATCAGGTCTAATATTTCATAATATTGTAATAATCTACAGTATTTATTATGAGTGGAAATTGTATTTCACCTTTTTATTCTTCTGTCAGAACCTTTCTCTCTGTCTCACCACTTAGAGGGGAAAGCACAAATGCTAGAAGTCCTTGAAGGGTCTGGGTGGATCAATGTTTCTTCACCACTGAACAGGGAGACACTGAATGTTTCTTAGCTCTCTAATAATAATTTAGGCGAGTTCTTTTCATCCAGGCTTCCTTTATATTTACTGTAATACACTTCATATTAAAACCTATCTCTATTGAGGGCTTGCTGTATAGCTGTGGGTATAGCTGTACTCTGTATATCCACTATATCACTGTTGCATTTATTGGAAGCTGTAATATTACACTTTTTATGTTGAGAATAAAAGGAATTGGAGAAGTCTGGAAATGTATTAACTGCCAAAGATGATTCATCTTTAACCAGCCTGGTTTAATTTCCTGCACGGTAAATACTATTTGCCATGTGACATATTCAAGAATAAACCCTATTTAAACATCATTTTTCTTACAAAATTTGGAAAAATGTATTGGACAAATACCATAACTGGTAGATTCAATCGTAGATTTAATTAATTTATTTTCTGAGATTGTTTATGTGGCTCATATGGATATGGGCATGTCCATCTGTTCCTGAATCAGTTTTAATATGCACTACGTTCCACGACAGGAGCTTACGTAACAGCCCACAGCATCGTCAATAACTTGCACATCATCAAATATACCATTGCATCGCCAGGTAATTAAGATTTTGCTCCACATCCACTTGCCAATTGATCTCAAGGGAACAAAGAGGAGTGAGGTTGGTAACAAAGCTTAGATCAATACAGGATGGAGGGATAACATGTTATCTGCTGATAAGCTAATCATCATGCGAGGAGTGCGACAATTATTGCTGTGTTGTCTGAGGGGCTGCAGCCTGCTGTTGGACGGTGCTCGAGCCATCTTGTGACCACAAACAAGGGGAGGAGAGGATTTCTCACAGCAGATTCATCTTGTCAAACACAGATCAATTGCGGCCTATCTGTGAGTGAGCACTCTGTAGGGAAGGTATAAAAAGACAAAATTCCAGTGAATTGGGACATCAATCTAGATACAACCATAGAAATAGAATGTCTATTCATTCTATGTCTATGTCTATTAATTATGTTTATATGTCTAGAATGATACTCTTCATTATTAGCAGTGGTTGTGAGTCAACCCATGCAGAAGACCTCGGAATAAGACTGAACATGCATAAGGGAAATTCATGATGGGTGTTTTCTTTATAAGCTTGAAGATAAATGTCAGCACCATCATTCAAATCTATTATCTGCTCTTAGAAAGGTCAAGCCTCTGTCTTCTTTCCTTTAGACAACATGTGAGAAGATAGTCGATAACGTTAACAGAATATTGTTGTTTGGAAACCAATCAATTGTCATACTATATTCACGTGGGAGAAAAAAACACCCTTGAGGGATTAAATACACAATTATATTGTGATGGGCATTTAAGAGTCAATACTGCCTCATCTCCACAGATACAGAGATAATCCTCTTTGTGTTTTTCATGCTATACACACATATGTTATGCTTGGCCACTGGAATGCAATGAGTAGAAAACGTCCCAGCTTATCCAGTAGAGAGTTGGGCTCATCCATCGATAATGAGATAAGAGACAAGGTGAGGAGTATTGTGGATTGGTGGAAGCCAGAGGTCAATAGTGGGTATCTGGACATCATAGGATATTTTGGCTAGCTTCTACTACAACGTAATTCCCTAATTTGGGTGAAGAAAGACTGAGGATTTGGAGTTATCACCATAAATGGGAGATGATAAGGCCCTTGCAACAAATCTGTTGCCTGTCCACGTATATTGTGTGTATTTGGCTTGGTTAGCCTATATCCCTGTACCTGGGAAATGTGCTGAATGTGCATACTCTACCTTCAACTACACTATAGGTTCTATCGCTGAGTCTGGCCGGCCAGTGGGAAAATAGTCACAGGGTCAGACCGAAGTATTACTGAGTCCAAGGCTGACACGGGTTAAGTCCATCAGCTCGGTATCCCACAAACTCTCTCTTTCCATGGAGGCATTTTCATAGTCAGCGCTAGAGATCTACAGACTGATTTGACTCTCTTCGGGAGGCCCAGAAAGCCAGCTGGGGCCCTTTTCCCTTCACATTACCAACAGAGAAACGTTTATTCATGGACCGTTTGCCTGTGAGGGACCTTAACATGACCCTTAAAAAGGTTTCAGCGGAGACTGAGACACCTGTGTTATAATGTGGAATAGATGGTCTGCTTCCCAAAGTAAAAAGAAACTTCACTCAGAGAAGATGCACCTACTTTTTAAAATTAGTTTTGCTTCAGCATTTACTGTATCTACAAACCAACAAGATTCTTTCTTGAATACGTTGTCTCTTTCTAACAGGTCTTTCTGGTCTCTGTGTTGTGTCATGGGAAGTGTTCTGAGGCTATGACTACAGTATGAGTAAGTGTTGCTTGGTAACACTCTTAAATTTACTTTCCTAAGGGCAGGCAAGCTCTCAGCAAAAGGCAATGTAAGCTAAATAAGGTCATTCAACTTTGGTTTAATAATCTCACGAACTACAAAAACATTTAAAAGCTTGAAAGAAAATCTTCATTCAAACCATATTTAATTTAGTCTACGTCTGACCTTAACATTTGATTTGATCAGAAAGAACAAATAGCGGCAGCAGAGAATGGACATTGAACAATTCAGTTCCAGTTAACTCAACTAAATGTAATTAAGTCCTTCTAAGTCTTAGTCATTACTGTGTTATTGAAAATCACTCTTTTGAAGTTTGTCTTACCTTTCTCTTGTTGGATGGACAGACGTACAGGTAACTCAGCACAGTCTTAGATCCCACTTTGTCATTCATCCTCTCATAGGTGGAGCCATAGTCTGTTGATCTGTAAATGAAAAATATGTGTTTAAACTGAGAGAAATTCAGACAGACCGGCAGTTCAATGTATAGACAGACAGACAGACTTATAGACAGTGGTTATTTACCAACACCTGCTACCAACCACAACCACCTCTTAAGGTAGGTTTATGACCTAATTGAGTGATCTTGGCTTTGAACCATGTCATGTGAAATAGCCCTGTTATTGTACATCTTACAGTACTTGGCATTATCAAACTTAGAACTACAGGAATCTAGAGTGCTCAAGGGCCTTTGATTCTATAACATGTAAACTAAATATGTGACCATGTTGCACAGGGCAAAAAACATTCCTGTGTTATAACACCAGCATAATGTTAACCAGTCATTGATAGGTGCTAATGGAAACAAACCATGCACAGAATATGACAAATGCAAAAACATGTGGATGTGCCCGGGATCCAGGAGTCTGGAATAATTTAGCAATAAGAATGAGCTGTTAGCTAACAGGCACGTGCACAGATGGGCTCTACCTGTGCAGAGCACATGCCCCTTTGCCCTTTCAGTCTCCAAAGTGCCCTTTTCAGTGGTAGTATAATTTTGCCCACCACCCAATTGTTTGTTGGTTTTATACAATTTTTGTCGTTGTTGTTCTGAATCCTGCAAGTCATCTTTAAATGCTCTTCCATGCTTCAGAACCAAAAAGTTTCAAGTCTTGATTGTTGACCAATGACCAGTCATCAGCATTGGAGCACAAAGGTGGGCGCGCATATCCAAATTAGTGATCAAAATGAACTTGCATAATTTATTAAATTTTTCCCTGATAAAAACAGAGTAGACCTACATTTATCATCCATATAAAATACAGTTAATCGATCTACTACTGACTCATCTTTGCCAGAACAGGCTACCTGGCAATTTGATTGATCTAATTTCATATTTCAGAAAGGCCTAGTTTGGGTGCCTATTGGCTATAAACAGAGTATACCAAACATTAGGAACACCTTCCGAATATTGAGTTGCACCTCCCCCTCAGAACAGCCTCAATTTGTCGGGGCACTGACTCTACAAGGTGTCAAAAGCGTTCTATAGGGATGTTGGCTCATGTTAACTCCAACGCTTCCCACAGTTGTGTCAAGTTGGCTGGATGTCCTTTGGGGGTTGGACTATTCTTGATACACCTTGGAAACTGACGAGCTTGAAAAACCAAGCAGCGTTGCAGTTTTTGACACAAACCGTTGCGTCTAGGTCCTACTACTGTACCATACCCCTTTGAAAGGCACTTATATTTTATGTCTGTGAATAACACATACACAATCTCAATTGTCTCATGGCTTAACAATACTTTTTTAACCTGTCTCATCCCCTTCATCTACACTGATTGAAGTGGATTTAACAAGTGACATCAATAACGGATCATATATTTCACCTGGATTCACCTGGTCAATCTATGTCATGGAATAGCAGTTGTTTTTAACATTTTGTATACTCAGTGTATGTCTAAAGATAAACAGCTGTAACATCGCACTGCTTTCAATATTATGGGATGAAGATTTAACATATTTTGGTCAATTTATTATGACATTTGTGAGGAAGAACAGGGCAACCCGGCTGGCAACAAGCAATCTGCAAGCATGCTGCCCTCCAAAGTGATGGCACGGTGCAGACAGAACATGCTTTCCATATGATTCTGCAACCTCCGTTAAAAACAGGCCTTGTGATTTTGCTTGCGCTGGACTCCAGAGAAGTGACATGATATATCCCTAGTTGATATTGGCTGCTAACATGAATGGCTTTCAGCTCAAAATGCAGGTGTAGGCAGTTTATTTCTGTAGCCTATCTTGGGTTTTGAAAATGCATCACCGTTTATGGCTGTATAGACAGGCTACATTTTCGCACTGATTGTGTGAGCATGTTCACATGAGCCTAAGAATAGCTACCATGTCCCTGTGATTACCTAATTATTTCTGTCTGAAGACTGCAAAAAGTCCACACCCACTCAGCATTAACCCCCTTCGAATGTGCGGTGCAATTTACAGTTTGAGTGTGGAAAGACAAATGGGAAAGAATTCTTATTTTATAGCTCTTCAGGGTCTTTTCTCCTGATGGCGTAGTGGGCAGAGAGTAGTGCAGCTCCGCCAGTAATAGAGTTTCGGTTGAAATTGCAATAAGATCTTTCTTCATTAAAGTTCATTCCTGAGTGCCGGGGAGAGACGGTCACGATGATTACGAAGTAGAATAACGAGAGAGAAAGACACTGCATGAGAGCGTGCTGACAGCTTCTACAGGATATTAAAAAAGAGTTGTAGAATTGAACGGGGGATGACTGATTGGAGAGGGAAATATTATGTGGAACGGGCCTCCGAGCACTAGAAAGTTCCCAAGGACTGAGTTATATTGTTGGAGTCTTCTCATGTCCGCAGCAGGCAGGGACATTACAGACCAGACACAGAATGCTGCCTCCCTGAGTGGCTTGTCAAGTATACATTGAAGAGATATATAGCTGCTGTGTGGCTATCGTTTAGGCAAATTAGAAATAAGTGCACTCAGGTAATCCGGAAGGCCAAAGTTATTTACTTTAAGGAGCATTTCTCTCTCTGTGCGTCTAACCCCAAGAAGTGATGGAAAATGGTTAAAGACCCAGAGAATAAACCCTCCTCCTCACAGCTGCCTTGTCCCATAATGTTGATGTTGTGGTTGTTACTGACAAGAAGCACATGGCTGAGCTCTTTAATCACCACTTCATTAAGTCAGGATTCCTATTTGACTCAGCCATGCCTCCTTGCCCACTCAACATTTCTAATGGGACTATCCCAGATGCTTCTCCCTCTTTTTCCCATGTCCCGCTACAAAGTTTCTCCCTGCAGGCAGTCACTGAGTCCGAGGTGCTAAAGGAGCTCCTTAACCTTGACCCCAAAAAACATGGTTTAGACCCTTTCTTCTTTAAGGTTGATGTCCCTATCATCGCCAAGCCTATCTCCAACCTTTTTAACCTGTCTCTCCCTTCTGGGGAGGTTCCCATTGCTTGGAAGGCAGCCACATTTCGTCCTTTATTTAAAGGGGGAGATCAAGCTGATCCTAACTGTTATAGGCCTATTTTTATTTTGCACTGCTAAATCAAAAGTGTTGGAAAAACTTATCAATAATCAACTGACTGGCTTTCTTGATGTCTATAGTATTCTCTCGGGTATGCAACCTGGTTTCCGCTAAGGTTATGGATGTGTCACTGCAACCTTAAAGGTCCTCAATTATGTCACCATTGCCCTTGATTCTCAGCAATATTGTGCTGCTATTTCTATTGACTTGGCCAAAGCTTTTAATATGGTAGACTATTCCATTCTTGTGGGCCGGCTAAGGATTATGGGTGTCTCTGAGGGGTCTTTGGTCTGGTTTGCTAACTGCCTCTCTCAAAGAGTGCAGTGTATAAAGTCAGAAAATCTGCTGTCTCAGCCACTGCCTGTCACCAAGGGAGTACCCCAAGGCTCGATCCTAGGCCCCACGCTCTTCTCAATTTACAATAACAACATAGCTCAGGCAGTAGGAAGCTCTCTCATCCATTTATATGCAGATGATACAGTCTTATACTCAGGCGGCCCCTCCCCGGATTTTGTGTTAAATACTCTACAACAAAGCTTTCTTAGTGTCCAACAAGCTTTCTCTACCCTTAACCTGGTTCTGAACACCTCCAAAATAAACGTCATGTGGTTTGGTAAGAAGAATGCCCCTCTTCCCAAAGGTGTGATTACTACCTCTGAGGGTTTAGAGCATGAGGTAGTCACCTCATACAAGTACTTGGGAGTATGGCTAGACGGTGCACTGTCCTTCTCTCAGCACATATCAAAGCTATAGGCTAAAGTTAAATCTAGACTTGGATTCCTTCATCGTAATCGCTCCTCTTTCACCCCAGCTGCCAAACTAACCCTGATTCAGATGACCATATTACCCATGCTAGATTACGGAGATGTAATTTATAGATCAGCAGGTAAGGGTGCTCTCGAACGGCTAGATGTTCTTTACCATTCGGCCATCAGATTTGCTACCAATGCTCCTTATTGAACACATCACTGCACTCTATACTCCTCTGTAAACTGGTAATCTCGGTATACCCGTCGCAAGACCTACTGGTTGATGCTTATTTATAAAACCCTCTTAGACCTCACTCCCCCCTATCTGAGATATCTACTGCAGCCCTCATCCTCCACATACAACACCCGTTCTGCCAGTCACATTCTGTTCAAGGTCCCCAAAGCACACATATCCCTGGGTCGCTCCTCTTTTCAGTTCGCTACAGCTAGCGACTGGAACGAGCTGCAACAAACACTCAAACTGAACAGTTTTATCTCCATCTCTTCATTCAAAGACTCAGTCTTGGACACTCTTACTGACAGTTGTGGCTACTTTGTGTGATGTATTGTTGTCTCTACCTTCTTGACCTTTGTGCTGTTGACTGTGCCCAATAGTATTTGTACCATGTTTTGTGCTGCTACCATGTTGTGCTGCTACCATTTTGTTGTTATGTTGTGTTGCTACCATGGTGTGTTGTCATGTGTTGCTGCCTTGCTATGCTGTTGTCTTAGGTCTCTCTTTATGTAGTGTTGTGTTGTCTCTCTTGTTGTGATGTGTGTCTTGTCCTATATTTATATAGTATTTTTTATGATTTTTTAAACGCAGGCCCCCGTCCCCGCAGGAGACCTTTTGCCTTTTGGTAGGACTTCATTGTAAATAAGAATTTGTTCATAACTGACTTTACCTAGTTAAATAAAGGTTAAATAAAATGTAAAATTTAAAAAGATATTAGTGATGAAATGCTTTCACCATAGTAAAGAAGTTAGTTATTCAAGGTAAATACGAGTGCTTGAAGCTATTTAATCAACCATTCCAATTGTACACAGTTTGAGGCAAGATAAAACATCTCTCATATCCTAGTTAATCTCTCATTTACTAGGAGCTTCACTCTAATAACTTTATTTTCCAAGCAATGCAAGGCAGTTGCTTCAGAATACACCTACAGTGAAAGAGATTAGTATTTAAGTACTAAGTAATATTGTTGTGTTATAGTATACACTGAGGGGTAATATATAGTAAAAAGGAAAGACAGAGAGAGGCTAAATCTTGTTTGAAGATTCATATAGAGATTTTTTGTAAACACTAAAGACATGTACCTCATACTGCAGATTGCTGAACATGTAACATGCATATGTAACAGTCCAGGGAAATACCAGAATCCCGGATGTTCAGTGACCAGAAATCGCATTAGGCATTGTTGTGAGGCTTTGCCAGATGGCTGCTTGTAGAACAATTAAGTGGTTGGTGTGCAGAGGCACTGTGTGGAGACCAGGCTCTGGGGAGAGAGGAAAAAGCCCAGCACTTCAAATCCAAGAGTGGGACCAAACTCCCAAACCAAATCACCTCAGTCTGTCATAACAAAACAAAAGAGATAAAGACTGGGGTGTTTAGGAGCACAACCGACTCAGAGGTCCTATTCCTGTATTGATCCAGCAGGGAAACTAAAGGTTGGTGATCTGTCTTGCACAGCTAGCTGACAGACTGAGGTCTCTCATGGTCTCTTGCATCTGACTTGGCTGGCAGCTGACCAAACCAAAGAGATAGTAACTGGGTGCTAGCATAACTAAGACACCAAACACACGAGCCAGGGAGAAAAACTGTAAAAACCCTGTTAAAAAATTTGACATGGTCGGGCTGTTGGTGTCAGAAGTGAGATTAACAAAAAGGAACAACTTTACCTGACATTGCAACTGTGAGAGAGAGATGAGAAAAAACAGAAACGTTCTTAGCTGAAGACCCCGAGGCAAGGTCAAGCCTTCAGGCTCTAAACATGATCTTTCCTCTGATTGATATGCTTAAACATTATTCTGAATGAAGCCCAGACGTCCAGTCTTAAAGGGGTCTGAACACAACGTCTGAAACATTTCTACAGCTATTGTTTGAGATTCCCGCAGGGGAATGCCAGATGCAATATGGGTCCAAACACCAGATCCAAGACCCGATGAATCTGGATGGTTGGATGCTGAGACCTCTGGATGACACGGGAAATGAGAGTTTAGCAACTGAGATTTGGTTGGCAAAGGCAAAACCGCAATGGGCATGAATTGGGCAATGCCTTATGGGCATGAATTGGGCAATGCCTTACCATCATTGCTCTGATAGATAGTACTGAAAAGCAGAGAGACTGTGGGACCAGAGATCTTAATAAGAGACAGATGAAGATAGGTAATACGAAAAGGTAATGCAATAACCGACTAAAAGTGAATAGTTGAGGGGAAAACTATTCAACACCCAAACTGCTCTAACTCTTCATTATCCATCCTCATAGCAGATCACATTGTGAGGTGCTGGAATAAAAAGTGTTTTAAATTTAACAAGAAGAAAACCATCTCTACCCTCTTGAAAAACAACTTAGAGAAATGCAGTCAACACAGAGAATGTGGTAGAAAATGTTCTGCAGAGTCGGGAGCCCATAAAGAAACAGTAAACTGATAGTAAGGCTTACAGTAAAAGGGACTGTGATAGCACATTGTCTCAGGCTAATCTAAACCCTTAATATACACCATTAGCAATCACATCTCCGGGATGAATCACAAGAGCCTCTCATCAGCAAACTGCCGTCATTTTGAGTTCAGAGATAGTAGCTGAGCTGAACGTTTTATGATGCCTGTAAAAATCCATTCCGCTAGCGCTTGCATGCCAAAGAGAAACAGAGAGAGCGAAAGAAAGGGAGGAGAAAATGAAGAGGGGGAAAAAGAATGAAGGGAATGCGTCATTAGAGGAAAGTTTCGAGAGCATAGGCAGCAAATTTAGCTTTTTATAATCTCTGCTGCCTTCAGCATACCTTATCTCAGGAAGGGGACCAGCATTGTACAAGCTGTCATAGTGTTTATCTGTTGGAACATACACAACGCAGAGGCAGTCAGACACACACACACACCTGTCACCCCTAAGGTACATTAGCTGCAGCAAAATCTCTCCTCTAATAACAGAATCCATTGAAGCGTAATCGAAAATGACTTTTGGAGAATTGCCACATTAAGGGTACAGAAAGATATTTGCAGGTGTAGTAGGAGGGTGGAAACTCAAGCGTGAATGAATAATGGAGGGAAAACATTTACATTTACAGATTGAAAGTTTAAATCTCACGATGGACCTAAGTCATTCTTTCATGGCACTTTAAGCATGGCCTTCATGGAATGAATGCATATCACTGCTTTCATTCACACATGCTCTCTTGAAGTGCTTTGAAGAAATATAGCGGAAGAAACGTTGACATTTGGAGGATGTTTTTAAGTGACCTCACATACTGTCTCGTGAATATCTCTGTCACGTTCAACGTTCCTCTTTCACTCCTGACTGTGCATCTTCAAGCGTCTTAGCTTGACCTCGTGTTCTTCCCTGTTCTCTACATTCCAGAAAGCTCTTTTCCAGAATAAATCTTTAAATAAACATATAAAAGTTTGAGATTCCTCCTCCAGGCGTCATTATTTTTGCATGAGGTCGAAGAGAGCTTTTTAGGTCACACCGAGACAAATCCACTAGCGAGTCAGCGACATCCGCCTTTTTTCCGCTCATTGCCAGGCATCAGCACTGACCTGAAACGCAACGGTGTTGACTCATCGTGTGGTCACCTTAGAACCTCTTCTGACCTGACAACACCCTAACACCCTTTCCTCACAGTGGATCGCACATGTCGTCTGTGACTTGGTGGAGTCACGCTCAGGTCAGGGCACAGCAGCAGGTGGGATCTTCAGGTGGGATCTTTGCTCTGGCTGGGCGCATACGGCATGAGCACAACTGATTCCCTTTCATTATTTAGAGCTAGAAGCTGAGGCCAGTAGATTAAATAATGTTTTTCATTTTCTTATGTAATGTACAGGTAACTGCCAAAACAATTGAAACATTTGAGTAAATAAGGGATACAAAGACTGTTGAAAGCAGGTGCTTCCACACACTTGTGTTTCCACACAGGTGCTTCCACATACTTTTTCTGTGTGCACTTAGCATTAGCGATGATTGTACGGAATCTTGCCAGGCTTTCAAAAGCCATGTCATAACGAATGAGGGGCCACAAACGCACTCTTGATTTACAGTGCATTCGGGAAAATATTCAGACCCCTTCCCTTTTTCCACATGTTGTCACTGTTGTACAGCACACTGTATTACTTATACAACTAATGTAATGGCAGGACATGAGACGGGAGTAAAAACTAACGTGGGCATTGTTTAATGAGTTTTACAGGACAAAACGTTCCAAGCATTCCAATGTACATACAGGGGGGTGTTACAGGTGCCCTAAAGGGACAAACTAGAATATCAATGCACAACAGTTACACTACAGGCCTACTCTGAAATTGATTAAAAAAAATGTTTCCTCATCAATCTGCACACAATACTCCATAATGACGAAGTGAAAACTAGCTTTTAGACATTTTTGCAAATGTATTAAAAATGACAAACAGAAATACCTTATTTACATAAGTATTCAGACCCTTTGATATGAGACTCGAAATGAAGCTCAGGTGGATCCTGTTTCCATTGATCATCCTTGAGATGTTTCCACAACTTGAAACATTTACCTGTGGTAAATTTAGTTGATTGGACATGATTTGGAAAGGCACACACATGCATATACAGTTGGAAGTTTACATACACCTTAGCCAAATACATTTAAACTCAGTTTTTCACAATTCCTGACATTTAATCCTAGTAAAAATGTCCTGTCGTTGGTCAGTTAGGATCACCACTTTATTTTAAGAATGTGAAATGTCAGAATAACAGTAGAGAGAATGATTTATTTCAATTTTTATTTCTTTCATCACATTCCCAGTGGGTCAGAAGTTTACATACATTCAATTAGTATTTGGTAGCATTGCCTTTAAATTGTTTAACTTGGGTCAAACGTTTCGGGTAGCCTTCCACAAGCTTCCAACAATAAATTGGGTGAATTTTGGCCCATTCCTCCTGACAGAGCTGTGTAACTGAGTCAGGTTTGTAGGCCTCCTTGCTTGCACACGCTTTGTCAGTTCTGCTCACAAATTTTCTATAGGATTGAGGTCAGGGCTTGTGATGGCCACTCCAATACTTTGGAAGTATGCTTGGGGTCATTGTCAATTTGGAAGACCTATTTGTGACCAAGCTTTAACTTCCTGACTGATGTCTTGAGATGTTGCTTCAATATATCCACATAATTTTCTTTCCTCATGATGCCATCTATTTTGTGAAGTGCACCAGTCCCTCCTGCAGCAAAGCACCCCGCCAACATGATGCTGCCACCCCCGTGCTTCACGGTTGGGATGGTGTTCTTCGGCTTGCAAGCCTCAGCCTTTTTCCTCCAAACACAACGATGGTCATCTTGGCCAAACAGTTCTATTTTTGTTTCATCAGACCAGAGGAAATTTCTCCAAAAAGTACGATCTTCGTCCACATGTGCAGTTGCAAACCGTAGTCTGGCTTTTTTATGACGGTTTTGGAGCAATGGCTTCTTCCTTGCTGAGCGTCCATTCAGGTCGATAAAGGACTCATTTTACTGTGGATATAGATACTTTTGTACCTGTTTCCTCCAGCATCTTCACAAGGTCCTTTGCTGTTGTTCTGGGATTGAGTTAATCTCTAGGAGACAGAACGCATCTCCTTCCTGAGCGGTATGATGGCTGCGTTGTCCCATGGTGTTTATACTTGCGTTCTATTGTTTGTACAGATGAACGTGGTACCTTCAGTTGTTTGGAAATTTCTACCAAGGATGAACCAGACTTGTGGAGGTCTACACTTTTTTTCTGAGGTCTTGGCTGATTTCTTTTGCTTTTCCCATGATGTCAAGCAAAGAGGCACTGAGTTTGAAGCTATGCCTTGAAATACATCCTAAGGTACACCTCCAAATGACTCAAATGATGTCAATTAGCCTATCAGAAGCTTCTTAAGCTATGACACAATTTTCTGGAATTTTCCAAGCTGTTTATAGGCACAGTCAACTTACTGTATGTAAACTTCTGACCCACTGAAATTGTAAGACAATGAATTATAAGTGAAATCATCTCTCTGTAAACAATTGTTGAAAAGAGTGGTTGAAAAACGAGTTTTAATGACTCCAACCTAAGTGTATGTAAACTTCCGACTTCAACTGTATAAGGTCCCACAGTTGACAGTGCATGTCAAAGCAAAAACCAAGCTATGCGGTTGAAGGAGTTCCAAGACAGATCTGGGAAAGTGTACCAAAAAAATTCTGCATCATTGAAGGTCCCCAAGAACACGTTCTTAAATGAAAGACGTTTGGAACCACCAAGAGCTGTCTGGCCAAACTGGGCAATCGGGAGGGAACGGGCCTTGGTCAGGCAGGTGGTCACTGTTATAGAGCTCCGGAGTTCCTCTGTTGAGAAAGGAGAACCTTCCAGAAGGACAACCATCTCTGCAGCACTCCACCAATCAGGCCTTTATGGTAGAGTGGCCAGACGGAAGCCACTCCTCAGAAAAAGGCACATGACAGCCCGCTTGGAGTTTACCAAAAGGCACCTAAAGGACTCTCAGACCATGAGAAAAAAGAGTCTCTGGTCTAATGAAACCAAGATTAAATGCCAAGTGTCACGTCTGCAGGAAACCTGGCACCATTCCTACGGTGAAGCATGCTGGTGGTAGCATCTTGCTGTGGGGATGTTTTTCAGCGGCAGGGACAGGGAGACTAGTCAAGATCAAGGGAAAGATGAACAGAGCAAAGTACAGACAGATCCTTGATGAAAATCTGCTCCAGAGCGCTCAGACTGTTGCGAAGATTCACCTTCCAACAGGACAACGACCTTAAGCACACATCCAAGACAACACAGGGGTGGCTTCAGGACAAGTCTCTGAATGAGCCCGGACTTGAACCCGATCGGACATCTCTGTCGTGACCTGAAAATAGCTGTGCAGCTACGCTCCCCATCCAACCTGACAGAGCTTGAGAGGATCTGCAGAGAAGACGTGAGGAACTCCCCAAATACACATATTCCCTCGCAGTCGGGTATAAATCACATTTTGGAATAAATGGCACACGTGCAATTGTTTAACTGCAACCAGGGTTGTTTTTCGGGCTGGGATATGGGTTTGATTAAGAAAGATGTGATAGTGTACTATCAAACATATTCGCTGCCATACATCCTGCTGCATTCCCCTCAAAGGGTATGTGTTTTGTTGTTTCCAGAAACTCTCCAAAGAGATATAGAAAAAAGGAGAACTCTCAGAGAGTGTGGAAGTGAGAGGAAGCCATATTCCACAGTTTACATTCTTTATCTATTTCCTCCTTCTCCCTCTCTATAAGTAGTTACAGAGCCAATATTATGGAAACATATAACTCAGGCATGAGGAGATGGGCTGAGTTGATCTGAAGGAGGAAGTAAAGAAAAATCTTCCCAAAACTTCAGGAAGAGAAGGGTGAAGAAGATATATTCTGCCTAACCTTTTTCATTGAAATGGATAATGTTGTTTTCCAGGCCAGGTTCACAGGAATCAGATAAGTCTGGCATTGAGGCAGTTCTTCTTGTTCACTCTTGCAACGTCCCTGTCACCTTCTCTCAGTCCCCAGAATATTCTCAGAACTCTGTCACAGAGTTTGCAAAAGTCCATCCATAATCTAAATGGATTTAAGCCATTGGCATCCAAGGCAGCTCTGTGGTTTCACTACCGTGTGGTAGGGGCAATTGGTAGGCAAACTAAAAACAACACACGCAACTAGGCCCACCTCACCAGCTAGCAACCACAGGCAACCAATCAGGACCCATCACAATGGTTGTCAGAAAGTAGCCTTTCTTGTAGTATTTATGTAATTTATGTCACAATACCAGTGGTGTACTCTAGACTTCTAAGGCCACACACAGCATGACTTGTAGGCCTGATAGACTACAAGACATTGCATCATCATGTCTGAGGCAACATGTACAGTACAGTCTGCATGCACTGGTCAGTGTACAATTTGTACTAGTACACACTGGCCTGTACATCGAATGATAAAGTCCAGTGAGTTAGAAAGCCCCAAAACAAACCTAGTATCACAACAACGAGGTAGAGGGTTGTAGAAATCGAATGACAACTTCTGTGCAGCACGAAAAAACAACAATCAATTAAGCATTCACGCTCAAGAGGATTGATCATTTTGCCTTTATTTCTGAGACGTGTGGCTGCTTGATGAGATTTTATCTTGATAAGCACAAACAAAACCGAAAGCTTCGTCTTTAAAAGGGAGCTGCTCTTGAGTCGCATTTGTATTGAAAACATGTAATATAAGCCTGCTGGCGGTTAGAGCTGGTGATGAAATCCAACCATTTACTGTTATGACAGAATGTAAATTAGAGTGTGCTTCAGGATATGAGGGAAAAACCCAAGAGTATGTAATTAAAAGGTACGAATTTAAATATTGAGAGAAAGGAGCTTCATAAATGACCTCTTCTCTAATAGAATGAGTGATTAAAGTATCAGACTCCAGGAAATGGGAGGGGAGATGGAAATGACTAGAAACCCTATATGGAGAGCAAAACTATGAGAGTGTTTTTCATAGCAGTTTCACTGTAAAACAGAAGATGTAGATATTGTATATCAAGGGATTCTTTCAAATCGTTGCAATGCCATGGACTAAAGCCTATCTGTTGACGCAAAGGACTATGTTGGCAAATCCTATGTTTTAACCCTTTTCTGAGACTTCCTACTTGAGGAATAAATAAAAAGTTCTATAGCACCTCTGGGGTTTTTAGGTAACGTCTAAGTCCATTTGTAATAGGTCAGAGACATCAGGTAGGTCCCCTTCTCTCCGCGACACAGGCCTTATTATAGGCACTGACCCGTGAAATATCAGCCAGCCTGTGAGTGAGTGAGCTCAGCAAAATGATGTAATTTGACGGATGTGACTCCTCACCCCTGCCTGACCCCACAGTGGCACATTGGGAGGGGGGGAGGGGGGGAAGGAGGGTTTAAATGGGAATGGAGAGATGGAAGGGATGGCCCAGATCAACTTTTCTCTTTCTGTCTTTCTATTTCTTGTCTTTCTCTCTGTATCTTCTGTCTCGCTCGTCTCTCACTTGTCTCTCTCTCGTCTCTGTCTCTCTCTCTGTCCCTATTCCGCTGCGTGACTGCAGAGAGATCCCCTCCACTCTAACTCACTAGATATTACCTTCAGAAGACCTGCATGTCTAGTCAGCCAGAGCTTTGCGCAGAGTATATACCCTTCACCATGGCACTGGTGCCTTCTGAGTTCCTCGTACAGTAGCCACCTTTTTCTCAGTTGACATAGCAGCCTATCTGATAGCAGCCTATCCAGTCATTTTTAAAGGTTTTCTTTCTCTATAGGAACATTTAAGGAGTGAATTGACACCCACTAATTCACAACAGGAGAGCGTAACAATGTGTTGAACTTTGAACTATAATACATTTCAGTTGGGAAAGTATACAGTTCATAGAAAAGTGTGACATGAGAACATTACTACTACAAGAGAGACTCATCAATGCAAATGCCCAGAAAATACAGTATGTGTAAGGTCCGACGCCGGACAGGAGAAGCAGGTACGGGGAGTCAGACATTTATTCGGGAACAGACAAGGAAACAAGACAGGAACAGCATTGGAACACGGGTCACACGGACATGAGACAATTAATGCAGCAGCCGGGAACAGAGCTGGGGAACTGACAAATATTGGGAAGGTAATAAACAGGTGATTGAGTGAGTCCAGGTGAGTCCAATTTCACTGATGCGCGTGACGAGGGAAGGCAGGTGTGCGTAAATGGTGGCAGGAGTGCGTAATGCAGGGCAGCCAAGCGCCCTCGAGCGCCAGGGGGGGAGACAGTATGTTGTATTATACAGTACACTTAATTTCACAGTTACACAATTAGTCTAACCTAACAACACCACTTCACACTTGTCAATAACATGAAATAACTACCAGACTTGATATTCATTGCATTCCAGATCCACTTGTACAGTGCAATCCCATTTCAGATCATTATAATATTGCATTATGCCACTTTTATCAACACTATTTCCTGTTATCAGTTATCATCATATGACTTCACCATACAGCACATCATTAAGACCACAATCAAGCGTCTAATAGGGGGATAGAATGGGAAGAGGAGCGAGGAGTATGCTTGCAT
The DNA here is from genome assembly GCA_003317085.1 of Hucho hucho. Classification (NCBI taxonomy): domain Eukaryota; kingdom Metazoa; phylum Chordata; class Actinopteri; order Salmoniformes; family Salmonidae; genus Hucho; species Hucho hucho. Next base: position 121,900 of record QNTS01000252.1, on the reverse strand, counting down.
TGTCAGACGGAGGGAGCAATTGCACTCAAGGCAAGGATGAGGCCAATTAGACAAAAATAATTATGCTCAGCGTATCATGATCATTTGGTGTGAAAATGTGTGTTAATGAACTGTAGAGACTGAGAGACTAAGACTAGCAGAGATGACATTCCCTAGAAGATACGTTGATTAAGAAGATATATTTATACATTGTTACATTGAGAATGTTGTGTTACGTTAGCTAAGTGTTGTGTTTTCGCAACCTCTCTCCAAGATACTGGTCCTGTTGAGTTGAAGTTAAGTCAAGAATGTTGTGTGAGAAGATTTTAAGTTTCCGAGAAGATATGTTGAATTGAACAGTCAAAAGCTAAGAATTACATTTCCGTCTAGCTACTGTATATTGAATGTGTTGTGTTTTCGCAGCCTCTGTATGTACGATGTACTGGTCCTGTTGAGTTGGATTGGAGTCAGGGATATGATGTGTTAAGTCGGATACATGCAGACAGGCTCATCTCTAAGAGGTTTCAGCATCTGGCATCCAGGCATCTGCAGGCTGTAATTTTACCTCACATTGCTCTGCTGCAGTAGCACAGCTGAAGACATCAAACTGCTGTGTTTCTATACCTGTGTACCTATTTGCTAAGACTGAATAATTATTGAGCAATAAACTGCTCAACCGCCAAGGGCTGATACTCAGAAGACTTAGATGAAGAGAGGAGGCAGATCTGAATAACTTGTTGCAAGAGATCAAATATCATTGTTAGGGTACACGGTAAACAGTCTGGCTTCATTTCGTTCATATCCCTAAGCATCCAATTGAGATATGGGACCGCTCCTTTGAATATTATTCACAGGAATTACTGATCTGCTTCATTAAAATTGACAGGCTGACTTTGAGATACTTGAAGGCGTTGGCTGGTGTCTTGACCTTTATTGAAAAGTCCTGCCATTTTGGCCGACCACATGGACACTGTGGTATAAACAGACTCTAACGGTCTCTCCGGCCCCAAACTCTTCTTAGCAGACCTGTGATCTCAATTAACAAGTAATATTATGGACAGAGATGAACAGAGCAAAACAAATGCAGAGACTGCAAAGTTTATGGCTGCGAACATTTGGTGATTCATTGGTATGAACTATCACGTTCTGTTCTGGATGTTTCTGACTAGTATTTAGATTGATCTCTCTCTAACTCTCTGTTTCTAGTCGTTCTCTCTCTACATCCCTCACTCTCTCTCGGTCCCACCAGGTCTCATTTGAACAAATTTGAATATGATCTTTTGTGCCCTTGTTTCATTAATATGGAATCCCAGCACTGTGGTAACCGTCACAGTGATGTATCAGAAACCCAGCCAAGCAGGGCAGGCGCCATACAACGGGTGGGTTACTGCTCTAACTGCCTTCTCACAGCGGAGGGACATGAACAGACTGAATGAATGCCAGGGCACATCTCAGAGGCTTTGGGATGTCAATGTTCTCCTAACACCCAGGACTATTTCCTCCTCTTAATGACTACACCTGACTTCAATTACTTTAAATGCCTAGAAAACACCTGGCTTATTTAGCCTTTTTCCTGCCCTGTAACTCATTTTGAAGAGCTTCACTGTTGGATGATGTCTTTTGTAAGATGACGAAATATCTATTTTCTAAGACAATTCATTTTGGATTATTTTTGGAGACTGACTCACAGAAGCAGACTTTTCTCTGCTCTGTGACTAATTAAAAGGAGCTTTGAGATTGAACAACATCTTAGGTTAGATACTGGATATCTATTTTGTAAGATTTTGTTGTAATTTCTTCCTGAAAATTGTGTCACTTTGATTTCCCAGCAACTGACTCATGCCTTGACATTCAACAATACGGGACCATTTAAAGGATATTGCTAATCTTCTCAGTTATTCAAAGAGTAATTCAGCTCGCTTTCTCTAGCCTCAAGGAAAAACCATACATGCCAGTTGTCATTGTCAGACTTATTTTAGTGTGAATTTCTCTCTGAAACCTCCTCAAACATGAAGGGTGGATTTGTTGTGTGCTCTGAAGAGAGGTATTAACCTTAAAATCCCATAGCTACATACAGAGAAAGTCAGGGTATTCTGTTACGTTACCAGCAAAAAAAATGTTATCAGATTACAGATACTAGATGATTACTTCGAGGATTACTTTTAAATTCAGAAAGGATGTTTGCGAAATAAAATATTTGACACTTCTCTGTTTTCTCAATGACATTCAGCATTGAAAAAAAGGCCAAAGTTTCAGTTTGTTCCACCTGAGAAAGTCTGACCACAAGTCAGAGACCACTATGATGACACACCAAATTAGTTTGATGGATTGCGGGAAAAGAGCAGGAATAGGCTATTGTATGCTACTGTCTAAGCTATGTCTTCCAATGGTGCGACTGCTGTCGGCATGCAAAGATTATCCAACTTGAATTAATGTTTGGAGGTAAGGATGACAGCAATGGTGTTGTCTAAGGCGATACGGATAACACATATTATTCATATATACATAGCGCATTGGGAAAGGGGGATACCTAGTCAGCTGTCCAATTGAATGTATTCAACTGAAATGTGTCTTCACATTTAACCCAACCCCTCTGAATCAGAGCGGTGCGGGGGGCTGTCATAATCGACATCCACGTCTTCGGTGCCCGGGGAACAGTGGGTTAAATGCCTTGCTCAGAACGACAGATTTGTACCTTGTCAGCTCTGTGATTCGATCCAGCGGCCAACGCCCAGATTCGGCCCAACGCTCTAACCACTAGGTAACTGTACCTGCCAAATCACACTCATGTAGCTATTTGCGCCTTATGGATTGTGGTTGTTGTGGACGGCTGTTCACAATTCTAAATGTGTGTTTGTACCCAATAACTGTCACACCTGATCTGTTTCACCTCTCTTTGTGATTGTCTCCACCCCCCTCCAGGTGTCGCCCATCTTCCCCATTATCCCCTGTGTATTTATACCTGTGTTCTATGTTTGTCTGTTGCCAGTTTAAGCTTCCTATCAATCATTGTTTTTGAAACCAGTGGACAGCCATTGAAAAATGCGCTCTTGCAACAGCTGTATAGTGCGGATCCAAGCCTATGGAATAAAAGTTGGGCTTTTATTGCTCAATCTAATTCATGCTGATATAAACATCCATGGGCCTAATGGACAAATGCTAAAAATTGCACACTTTTGATAGACTTAAAGGGGCAATCTGTTGCTACATCCATTTTTGGACTTGTGAATAATTTATAAGTCCAAAAATGGATGTAGCAACTACAGATTGTGTGACAGTTATCCATTGATTCTTGAATAATATAACTTATAATTGCCACATGAGCTTAGTTCAACTGTCACACTCCATGAGAACCCAAAATATAAGCTTGTTTTATTCCAATGTTTGTAAACATTGTACATGTAAACAAACACAATATAGCCTCATAACATGGTTAAAAAAGTATTATATAATGGATGGTTAGTACTTGCATCTATAGCTCTGTCTATTCATTTGAGAGTGGTTACATTTCTCCAGGCCCATCCCTCAGCTTTTTACCAAAACAGAGGCAGGGTCACCGTTTTGTTATTGTTTCATCTGTGGATTTGCCCTTTAAACAGCTACATATTATCAATATATCAAAGTGTCACCAACAAAAAGGTAAACAATAGGTCTATAGCAAATGAAGCAAATGGAATGCATGCCATTCCATGAGTGCAGCATTTATTTTTCAACTCGAATCAATGAGCCCAATCAGTCCTCCATGACAACAAAATCGTAAACAACAGAGTAGGGCTGGCTAATAAGTCCTTAGTTTTGGGGTCATGCTCAGGTAAAACAATTTGGCTAATCTATACTTACAAATTTCCAAGTCCTATTCTTGAAGATGAAGGGGTTTAACATTTATTGGAATGACTGAAATTCTGATAGACTTTGGTTTTTAATGTAAAGATATAATTTAATCTGATTATTACAGTTGAAGTCGGAAGTTTACATACACCTTAGCCAAATACATTTAAACTCAGTTTTAAAAAATTCCTGACATTTAATCCTAATAAAAATTCCCTGTCTTGGGTCAATTAGGATCACCACTTTATTTTAAGAATGTGAAATGTCAGAATAATAGTAGAGAGAATGATTTATTTCAACTTTTATTTATTTCATCACATTCCCAGTGGGTCAGAAGTTTACATACAATCAATTAGTATTTGGTAGCATTGCTTTTAAAATGTTTAACTTTGGTCAAACATTTCGGGTAGCCTTCCACAAGCTTCCCACAATAAGTTGGGTGAATTTTGGCCCAGTACTCCTCACAGAGCTGGTGTAACTGAGTCAGGTTTGTAGGCCTCCTTGCTCGCACAAGCTTTTTCAGTTCTGCCCACACATTTTCTATGGGACTGAGGTCAGGGCTTGTGATTTCCACTCCAACACCTTGACTTTGTTGTCCTTAAGCCATTTTGCCACAACTTTGGAAGTATGCTTGGGGTCATTGTCCATTTGGAAGACCCATTTGTGACCAAGCTTTAACTTCCTGACTGATGTCTTGAGATGTTGCTTCAATAAATCCACATAATTTTCCTACCTCATGATGCCATCTATTTTGTGAAGTGCACCAGACCCTCCTGCAGCAAAGCACCCCCACAACATGATGCTGCCACCCCCGTGCTTCACGGTTGGGATGGTGTTCTTCGGCTTGCAAGCCTCACCCTTTTTCCTTCAAACACAACGATGGTCAGTTCTGTTTTTGTTTCATCAGACCAGACATTTCTCCAGAAAGTACAATCTTTGTCCCCATGTGCAGTTGCAAACCGTAGTCTGGCTTTTTTATGGTGGTTTTGGAGCAGTGGCTTCTTCCTTGCTGTCGATATAGGACTCGTTTTACTGTGGATATAGATGCTTTTGTACCTGTTTCCTCCAGCATCTTCACAAGGTCCTTTGCTGTTGTTCTGGGATTGATTTGCACTTTTCGCACCAAAGTACGTTCACCTCTAGGAGTCAGAACGCGTCTTCTTCCTGAGCTGTATGACGGGCTGCGTGGTCCCATGGTGCTTATACTTGCGTACTATTGTTTGTACAGATGAACGTGGTACCTTCAGGCATTTGGAAATTGCTCCCAAGGATGAACCAGACTTGTGGAGGTCTTGGCTGATTTATTTTGATTTTCACATGATGTCAAGCAAAGAGGCACTGCATTTGAAGGTAGGCCTTGAAATATATCCACAGGTACACCTCCAATTTACTCAAATTATGTCAATTAGCCTATCAGAAGCTTCTAAAGCCATAACATCATTTTCTAGAATTTTCCAAGCTGTTTAAAGGCACAGTCAACTTAGTGTATTTAAACTTCTGACCCACTGGAATTGTGATACAGTGAATTATAAGTGAAATAATCTGTCTGTAAACAATTGTTGGAAAAATTACTTGTGTCATGCACAAAGTAGATGTCCTAACCGACTTGCAAAAACTATAGTTTGTTAACAAGAAATTTGTGTAGTGGTTGAAAAACAAGTTTTAATGACTCCAACCTAAGTGTATGTAAACTTCCGACTTCAACTGTAAAAGTTAACCAGTCAGTGACCGCACCCACTTGAGCACCGACATTATGTCGGCATCACGGAATGACCCTTTTGCAAGAGTGCTTAAAAGAAATTGCTGAATTAACATAGTCCAGAAAACGGGGAACACAACCAGAGACTTCTGATGAACTACTCTACACAGACGGACCGGCGATTTCAACAGAGAGACAACAAAGACATACAAGCGTAAATATGTGTTGCATTTCTAAATCCGAATGAGCGGTTGTTAGGTTGCTCAATATCCATATTCACGATGGCTGTATTTTCCAAATGTATGTACAATAAGCCCACTCCCTGTCTCTCCCACTCTGTCTTTCCCGCTCTTTATTTGTCCCCACCCCTTTCCATTATCTACCAAGCCGTCATATCGGGTTAGTCCATTAGGGACTTTCATTGCATTGTGTAGTGATCAATGTGTAAGCTATCCTGTTTGTGTGTTTATTTAATTCGGTGTGATTATATAGTTAGATAGTAAATAAATAATTTAGCCAATTTGTATATCGCTGATTCATCATTTATGCTAGGGTTCGTGCAGATATCCAAGAGTTTGCAACATTCAGAATGAGACTGAAGGTAAATAAGAATTGATGAATTGACTGTGACTGATGTAAGAGATATTTATATCTTTAGAGTTTAGTCGGGAGATAGTAGCTGTTAATTATTTGTTATATGATTAATTTAATTGCGTAATAATTGAACGTGGTATGTAATCATTTTATAAAATAACAGTCAAAGACATGAATTATAGTCATGACACGACAGTAACATAATCTGATTTCATTCTGTTACTTTTAGATTACTTTCCATTACTTTTAGATTGCTTTCCCATGTATCACTACCGGACAGGATTGGGAGTCCCATAGGGCGGCGCACAATTGGCCCAGCGTCATCCGGGTATGGCCAGTGCAGGCCGTAATTGTAAATAATAATTTGTTATTCACAGACTTGCCTAGTTAAAAGGTAAAAAATATATAGAAAAAATAAGAGGCGAACGGCATCTATTGCAGGATAAATTTTAAAGTTTACATAGCTGGCCATATATGGATGTTCAATTTTACTTTATGGGTTGGTTATGTAGGCTTTTTCTAACCCATCACTTTCTACTACATATACTGTATATGAAAAACAATTATCATTTAGAAGGGTATCACATTTCATCTTCTCAAAAATAGTTTCATATTTAATCATATAATTTCCACAACATTTAGATGTAAATCTGATAACTAGGAAATATACACATTCAGAGATACAGTTATGTTGTTATTCCGTCCTTAATGAGATCCCAAAACAACAACTGATCTGACATAATTGTTCTTTCAGTACCCACTGACTATTCCAATTACATAAGTACTGTTTCCTTTTTTTCCCCTCTTCCTGCAAAGCCCAAAGGGAGAGTTTCCACAAGGTATTTGCGACGGTCATAAAACGGCCAACTTCACCCCTCTCTTCCTCTGCGGGAGAGAGAGGGCGCTGTAGAGCAGACCCACTGTAACCTGATCCTTCAGATCTTCACAGGAGAGTCATGACATTACTGAGTTTGGGTAATCCAAAAGTTACGTTACTGATTACAACTTTGGACATGTAACTAGTAACTGTAACAGATTACATTTAGAAAGCAACCTACCCAACCCTGGATAGTGTGTCAATCTAATTGGGCAATCTAAACAAGCCCAATTACTGTAGTCTGTACTGGAGTCAAACATGGTGCAGTATTATGTGTAACTAACAATAATACAAATATGAATTGAACTGAACAAAAATGTTGTTTGAATCCTTTGAAAAGTTTGAATCCTCCCTTGTTACCCAATTGAAAACAAATGCTGTACTGAAACACATGGAAAAGAAGCAAGGGTTTTATAGTTTTCATTAAATGTAAGTATTGTAATAACAAAACACAGAACATTAAATTAGGAAAGTCTTCTGTTTCTTCTCTCTCTCTCTCTCCACCACCACATCCTAAACAAAATCACTGAGTTCCTCTCTCCTTCCCCCTCTCTCCTTCCCCCTCTCTCCTTCCCACTCTCTCCTTCTCTCTCTCTCCTTCTCTCTCTCTCCTTCCCTCTCTTTCCCTTGTCATCAGCCTGACTCACTCAACAGGAGAGTGATCTACACACGTCACAGTCTAACTATCTGGGTCCCACAAACACACGCAGGAGCCACATCACTATAATCTCACAAGAATCATTTAACTTTCATTGTGTTGACAAACCAAATTGCTTGAAAGGACCACAAGCTCTTACTGTGTCACCACTACAATCACCACTAGCAAAACAACAAGAAAAAAGGGCAACGAAAGTAATGAATGAAGAAAACCTGTCCAGTACAAAAATATCTTGATGGTGGTTATGCTCATAGCTTCCCATTGACTCAAAGGGGACTTGTATACCTCTCCTTTTGTCAGTGTATTTTTAATGCACTTTGTGTTGTTACTCTGTGTTGTTTTGTGATAGTCTCCCTGGGAAAGTGTAAGGGGGACAGAGGTACATCCAAGGTACATCACGTTAAACATGCAGTCAGTTTACACAAGAGTAGAGACCAGTCATCATTCACCTGGGGCACCCTGCCCAATGCTCAGTAGTGCAATGCTGCTTTGCATGCAGCAGTCTTGTACAAAGCAGTGAGGGAGAGAGAAAGAGAAGAGGGGTATGGAGAGAGAAAGGGGTATGGAGAGAGAAAGATGGAGGAGAAAGAGTCGAAAAGAGAAAGAGGGTGGAGAGAGACTGCACTATTGTTCCTATGATGAATCTGAATACGTGTCGGGGGAGGGGGAAGGGAGAAAGTTATAGAGACAGAGAGGGAGAGCTGAAGAAAGGCTACTGTCTTACCTCCACAAGGTGCTCTCTGTAACACTCCCCAGGTGAAAGTCGTAAAGTTTGGTCAGAATCAGGATCACCTGGAAACAAAACAGACATAACATGTGTTATAAGTATGTAATAAGCCATGAAATAACTCAACCCTATTAGATAATAAACAGAAACATTTAAGAATACCACAGGTTATTCTCTCAGAAGACAAGAGAGACTGGGCAAACTTATTTTATAATCTCTTAGAAGAACACCAACCTACGTATTCCATAAAAAACAATCAAAACCAGCATAAACAACAACAACAGGTGTTTGTCAATACATTGGCATGTTACGAATGTCCCTTTGGCTCCGTCAAGGAGCACTATGCCAGCCTGTATGTCTACTTTGAACCCTCTCTCTCGATCCCTCAAGTGCTGCCAGGCTTGGCCCCTGACAAGCATGATCCTGCAGTCAGTCCCTCTGTTCCCATAGCTTTGGTCTGAGCGGTATGAAGAGCGGGAAAGAGAGAGAGGAGGGAAGGGGGTCTTTGATAACACACTGAACAAGGTGGCGGGTGAATCACAGACCAAGATGGCCACCTATATTCTAGAGACCCAGTGGTCAGATTTGATATCAAAACAGAGGACCAGAGAACTCAGTGTTTTTTTTACTCTTTGAAGCCTGAAGTGACATCTATCACTGAATCCAAAATCAACCCCTATAACACCTCCCTAGGCTGTCCTGTAGGAAATGTTAAACTTGTAGTGTATTTAACATTTAAAAAGGATTATGAAGTTTGCAATTTCCACTATGAAATGTCAAACTTAAAAAATATATATTTATAATCCACATAATAATTTGTGCTGCAGGATTATTTTCCTGCTGTATCAAAATGCCTCAAATTAAGATCCTACATCTGTACTGTAGGTCCAAGCAGTATGGCAAAAATTCCCCCCCAGCCTATTAGAAGGCAAATTGTTAAAAAGTTATTACCATTCTGCTTAAACCTATCCAGTTATCTGGACCCATCTGGACAAGAGGAATACTTATGTAAGAATGCTGTTCATCGACTACAGCTCAGCATTTAACACCATAGTTCACTCCAAGCTCGTCATTAAGCTCGAGACCCTAGGTCTCGACCCAGCCCTGTGCAACTGGGTCCTGGACTTCCTGACGGGCCGGCCCCAGGTGGTGAGGGTAGGAAACAACACCTCCACCCCGCTGATCCTCAACACTGGGGCCCCACAAGGGTGCGTTCTCAGCCCTCTCCTGTACTCCCTGTTTACCCATGACTGCGTGGCCAAGCACGCATCCAACTCAATCATCAAGTTTGCTGACGACACTACAGTGGTAGGCTTGATTACCAACAACGA
>QNTS01000252.1:73571-111405 GCA_003317085.1 Hucho hucho | reverse complement strand
GGTAGTGAGGACTGCACAACGCATCACCGGGGATAAACTACCTGCCCTTCAGGACACCTACACCACCCGATGTTACAGGAAGGCCAAAAAGATCATCAAGGACAACAACCACCCGAGCCACTGCCTGTTCACCCCGCTATCATCCAGAAGGCGAGGTCAGTACAGGTGCATCAAAGCTGTGACCGAGAGACTGAAAAACAGCTTCTACCTCAAGGCCATCAGACTGTTAAACAGCCATCACTAACATTGAGTGGCTGCTGCCAACATACTGACTTAAATCTCTAGCCACTTTAAAAATAGGAATTGGATGTAACAAATGTATCACTAGCCACTTTAAACAATTTTGTATATAATGTATATAATGTTTACATATCCGGCATTACTCATATCAAATGTTTACACTGTACTCTAAACCATCTACTGAATCTTGCCTATGCCGTTCGGCCATCGACTCAAATCTCTAGCCACTTTAATAATTATAATTGGATGAAATAAATGTATCACTAGCCACTTTAAACAATGCCATTCATGTAATGTTAACATATCCTACATTACTCATCTCATATGTATAGACTGTACTCCATAACATCTACTGCATCTTGCCTATGCCGGTCAGCCATCGCTCATCCATATATTTATATGTACATACTCGTATTCATTCCTTTACTCTTGTGTGTATAAGGTAGTTGTTGTGAATTTGTTAGATTACTTGTTAGATACTACTGCATGGTCGGAACTAGAAGCACAAGCATTTCGCTACCCTCGCATTAACATCTGCTAACCATGTGTATGTGACAAATAAAATTTGATTTGATTTATCTTAGATCTACAGGAGAGGCTAGTGGGTAGAAAGGGCCAAGGGATTGATTTGGGATTCAGCGTATGCTCCTCTGAGTGGTAGGCTACTGATGCAACCAGGTCACATATGGCGTCTGTGGAGGAGACAAACAAAGAGTAATACTGGGAAGACAATGCTGTTTTTATATAAATGCCACAACAGCCAGATGTTCACGGTGTTATTAACGATTTACATTACCACCTCCGGGTTGCGTCGTTAATTCCGAGGTTGGCGCTGGAATTTGTTAAATACAAGAACATGGAACAGAATGACTCGAACCTTAATTATTTACCATTAGTCACGTCACAGATGACTTGAAAGTGCGCACAGGGAAGAGTTTTTACATAATAAATGCTACTTTCATAGCAGTCGCTTTGTTATCTAACGCTACAAACCAAATAGAATCTGGCTTTTTTATTTATTTGCATACTTGTCACTTGTTAGCGTCCCCCTCTTTGCGCCAAGCATATGCTTCCTTAAAGCAAACAGACAAGCCTGACTTGAGTCACTTCGCTGCAAGGTGATTCGCTAGCTGTCTCTCTTCGTCTTGCCTGACTACATTTAGAGATATACATCAGGAAAATGGAACTCAGGAGGGAGAAGGGAATAAAGCCAACACCAGTTGTTAGACTTGACCTCCGTGGTCCATGTGTACAGGCTCCAGGCTTGGCCTCACTGGCCTGGTTGGCCCTTAAGAGCGCCAAGGACTGGCCTGGACCTCACTGCGGAGCCACTGATGGTTCTCTCTGAGAGATGGTGGGGCCCCTCTCCTCCTCCTAAGACTGTGAGCAGATGGTTCGGGGCCAGGTAGGATTGGACTGCCAGAGAGGGCAATGTAGTGAGAGAAGAAGTGGAAAATAGAAGAAAATTGGATTCATGCCATGCTTGTAAAATGAAAAGCAAAACTTAGTTTTTCTTGGAGTGTTGGTTGTGTGTGTGTGTGTGTGTGTGTGCTCTTGCATGCTCTTGCTTAAGAGTGTGTATGTGTGTGTGAAAGTTCCTGAAGGGGCCTGATGCTCGCTCTCCTCTGCCAGGGGGTGGCACCACACAGACAGGAAGCAGTCCCACTCCATGACACCATGAATTAAAAATTCACATCGAATAACTGGGGCACCAGCTGAAATCCCAGAGAATACTTTTGTCCTGTCAGCTTGTATCATCGTCATGAAAATCTTAATCATGTCTCTAAAAATGCCTTGCTCACCCAAACACAAACGGAATTCAACCGGTGAAAGCATTAAATGTGGGGCTGCTGCAAAAAATACTGAACTTTCAGCAAGTCCTTGTAACACATTGTCAAGTTTGTTTATATAATGCTGATATTTGTTGGTCCTGTTTAGTTGACTGACAATGGATTTAATGCAATACGGATGGCACAAACTGTAAACAACTGAGTTTCACTTGGCGGCCATTTTTCAAGTACACTCTCCCCTCTTCAAAACCCCAATTGACCTGCAATGCACTGAAGAAAATGTCAGCTTGTTGCCTTGCAATTAACCAACTGTGGCGAAAACATATTATTAGCGTAACTAAATGTCCCATGTCCACAAAGACCCAATTCAAAGTGGAAAACGCAATTTTGAATGCTGATTTTGCTCTGTGGCACGCTAATGATAGGTCACTAATGACTTTGAGAAAACAGTTAATCTCTCCTCCAAGCCAGTCAGAAGTTTAATTGTATTAGCCTCGCAAATTGCTGGTGTCTATTGCTGGGGTCAATGCTATGCGGCCGGTAACAAGGACACTAAATTAAACATGCTTTTCAGTAGTGAATACTGAATGAGTATCTAGTCCCTCAGGAGTGTTGAATCAGTGCGGCGTGGCGGAAACGCCTGGCTAATAAAAAGAACACTTCAGAATGTCTCTGTCCTTGTGGATAACTGGCGCAGCATGCGACCACAGTGTTGCATCATGGTTGCAATAACCATACAGTAGCGGCGTTATGGAACATGGACATGTCAAAGAATATTCATAAAACATAAATGTAGTGTGGGGAACCTAAAGCAGTTGACCATTAGCTGATTATATATTTTTTTTCTTGAGACACCTTTATAGGTGCATGTTAATGAGACATTTGCCTGTTTACACAACGATTCTTCTCATTCAAAGATTTCTGTATCTATTCTACTTGATTGCACACTTAGAATTTAGCTACAGTGCCTCCAGAAAGTGTTCATACCCCTTGACTTATTCCACATTTTGTTTTGTTACAGCCTGAATTCAAAATGCATTAAATATATTTTTTTTCTTATCCATCTACAGACAATACCCCATAATGACAAAGTGATGTCACGTCTACTCCCACTCCTCCCCTCCGGCGTTCGACATCACCGGTATACTAACCACTGGTCCTGGCATCCATCATTACGCACACCTGCACTTCATCATGAGGCACACCTGGACTCCATTACCTCACTACCTTAGGTTATTTCCCCAGTCAGTATTGTTTATGTGTTGATGTGTAGACACCACTGCTGTATTGTCTCGTTCTATGTTTGACTAAAATTATGTCAATTGGCCTATCAGAAGCTTCTAAAGCCATGACATCATTTTCTGGAATTTTCCAAGCTGTTTAAAGGCACAGTCAACTTAGTGTATGTAAACTTCTGACCCACTGGAATTGTGATACAGTGAGTTATAAGTGAAATAATCTGTCTGTAAACAATTGTTGGAAAAATTACTTGTGTCATGCACAAAGTAGATGTCCTAACCAACTTGCCAAAACTATAGTTTGTTAACAATACATTTGCGGAGTGGTTGAAAAACGAGTTTTAATGATTCCAACCTAAGTGTATGTACATTTCTGACTTCAACTGTATGTTAAGGGAGACGTAGGAGACCACGTCTCAAACAACTTGTAATAGATGCCTGGGATCAAATATCACTGATTCCTTATGCTAAAGGAATGTACACTTTCTCTTCCAGGAGAATGGGGGTAGTCATTTTCACTCTCTTTAAAATGTTTTGGGAGATCAGTGAGTGAAATTCTGCAGTGTAGTTAGTATAAAGGTATCCGGATTAGGCCGTAAACTACCAAATTAAGAAATAAAACATAACAATTTTAAAAAACAAAATCAACTTGGAATCACTACCCATAACTGCATAAAGATTTTTTTTTACCCATAACTTGATTCAAGGATGAGAAAAACAGACTAGAGACAGGACTATCCATCTCGTGATATGAATTACACATATAACTATTAATTATAACTTTCTCCGTATTTATCATCATTACAAATGACCTTAAGTTCATCATCCAATGTCTCTCGGCTTTCCAGTGAGGGCGATCAAACCACACTAGGAAGTCAGGACAGAGGTCAGAGATCATTCAAACCCTTCAAATAAGTGTTACTTTCTATATTAGATGCATTATGTAAAAACAGTCAATTTCCAGGATCACAGTAAGTTTCTTTAGTACATTTTTTAACAGAAGAATTCATATGAGTTCAATTAAAAATCAAAAAATAAAAACTTCAGAAAATTCCATGTATGTGTGTGCCCCTTTAAAATACCTTGGCACTAACCCATATTCATAACCAGTAAGTTGTGTGTGCGTGCTGGTGTGAGTGTGGTAAACAATATGGCGAAAACAAACAAAAATGGCCAGGCCTGTCAATGCTGGTTTGTGTAGCTGGTGAAAAAGTCAGGCGCAGGAAAGCAGAGATGAGTGAACAACGTATTTAATAAAATACAGGAAAAACAGGAATACAAATCCGATGCACCCAGAAACAAACAGGCGAACATAACCAGACGAAAAAGGAACAACAAACAATCACGCACACCAAACATGGGGAAAACAGAGGGTTAAATAATGAACATGTAATTATGGAATTGGAACCAGGTGTGAAAACAAAGACAAAACAAAAGGAACATGAAAAATGGATAAACAATGGCTAGAAGACCGGTGACGTCGACCGCCGAAAACCGCCCGAACAAGGAGAGGGACCGACTTCGGCGGGAGTCGTGACAGTACCCCCCCCTTGACGCGCTGCTCCAGCAGCGTGCCGACACCGACCTCGGGGACGACCCGGAGGACGAGGCGCAGGGCGATCCGGATGGAGACGGTGGAACTCCCGCAGCATCAATGGGTCCAACACGTCCGCGTTAGCGCACCACCACTCCATAAGTAGTTAAGTGATGGCTTGGTGATAAAAAAAACTACCGCTGGCATTCCATAGATCAGATGTGGTGGGTGTCACCGAGATAGAGATAGCCTGGAGGAACAGAACAAAGGCCTCATTATTCCTAATTACCCTGGCATCTGGGAGACAACACCAGAGGCAGATGACCACAGGATGAACACAAAGTGGCTTATGGTGCCCCCAATCTATATGGGGGGTTGAGCCAGCTATGACTGAGCAATCTTGGTATCAGGTATACAAGGAACAGCATGGTCTGTAAAGGGTAGGCTCTCAGCCCAACTCGACGGTTTCATTATTGTAATAATTAATCGATATTGAATAAAGATGATTGTTTGAAGAAATGACAAAGTCTCTCTCACTTGAATAGAATATTCCTCCACAAGATCTATTCAGTTTCTTTTTTATCCTGAAAAACTCCCCAGTCCTTAACGATTACAAGCATACCCATAACATGATGCAGCCACCACTATGCTTGAAAATATGGAGAGTGGTACTCAGTAATGTGTTTTATTGGATTTGCCCCAAACATAACACTTTGTATTCAGGACAAAATGTTAATTGCTTTGCCACATTTTTGGGAGTATAACTTTATTGCCTTGATGTAAACAGGATGCATGTTTTGGACAGGTTAAGTACAGGTTTGTATCTTTTTACTCAATTATGTTAGTACTGTGTAGTCCATCCTCAGTTTTCTTTTATCACAGCCATTAAACTCTGTAACAGTTTTAGTCACCATTGGCATCATGGTGAAGTCCCTGAGTGGTTTCCTTCCTCTCCGGCAACTGAGTTAGGAAGGACGCTCCACAGCCCTCACTCCCTCTTTCGCTCCTCCTCTCCACTCTCTCCCCCTCTCTCCGCCCCTCCTCTCTCTCTCTCTCTCTCCATGTCCTATCTCTGTCTCTCTCCACCCCATCTCTCTCTCTCTTCCTCCTTTCTCTCTCTCCCTACTGCAGAAGGGAGTTGAGTTAGTTATACACTGCCAGAAGGAGGCCTAAAATCTATGTATATTTACTGAATGCTCGTTAAACCGGAAGGGTGGTACTTATCTGTTTGGATTTTGAATTAAATACCTTCCATGTAATGCGGAGTGAGAGAGTTCTCACCTATCACAACTATTGGTTTTTAAAACGGGATCGATTGATCACACCACTGTTCTAGGCTATTACACAAATACACAACACAGTCAATACTAATTTTCATTTCACTAAACCATCTCAAGAGAAATTGCTGCTTTTCGTTTGGAAGATGTTACTTTTCACACCAACAGAACTGCACTGGTTTCCATATGTTCCCATTATGTGGCACATTCCTACACATTCTTCTATCTTATCTGGATTCTTTATGTGGTGGCATTCCACTTCATAATCACCTGTCAGAAACATTCTACTCTACTTGAGTAGAATAGAAGAGTGCTACCATAACAACTTAAATGTGGCTGCAATGTCCCTGTACATTCACAGGGACAGAGTGATACTTCCCCACGCCATTTTGGATGGATATTTTCTGGAAACCAAAGAGTAACCTTTAAGCATGCACAGCTAGTATTGGGACATATACAACTCTCTACCAGACCGTGACGTTTGGTGAGACTGGGTCACAGCTGCTGTTGCTCACATCAAAAGTCACCATGACCAGTGTGTACCCTACCATCCAAACTGGAGACATGCTTTTATGATTTGGTGGTCTGACGTGTCGGAAACAAAACATGATGATTTGTGCTGGATTGTCATAATAGGTTTTCATAAATCATGTTCTATCCAATATGGCACTTAAATAATCATCATCTCGTCAGACACAGACATAGATCAAATGCTAGGCATAACAGCAGGCATAACAACATAACAAACATATGAGTTCACTACACAGCACAAAAAAAAAGTCTGAGTCAGACGAATACAACCTTAATCCCTGGCAAACAGGAACTCTGGAAAAGTTAACTTAATTCTAACTTAAAGTGTCATCAAAAGTGTTCTCTCAGTGCTCCGTATACCTGCTCTATATGTTTGACATTTCCAGAATGAGGGCACAAGCTGCAGAGCTTCCTTCTCTTACATTACATTACGGTTGCCCTTTTTCCCTTCCCATGGTGCAACTGTCTCTCAGGCTGGCGCTAGCCCAGGGAGTAAGTGAAGTGAATCAAACGCTATCTGGCTGCCCAGTAGAATCCGTGACGGGGGTTTGAGCGTACACACTGTGGAAGAAGGATAAAAGCACAAGCCAGGCCTGGCGGACCCAGACACTCTCCCTCTCTCTGACTCCATCTTATCTCCAGTCTTGAGTGGTGAGATATCTCTTTTCTTCTTCTCTCCCTTCAACTTTGAACCGTGAACCTCTGGCCAGAGACTTCAATGTCTCTCATGGTACATTTTCACAGGACAAATACTAAAAGAGTAAAGGACTAAAATACGAGAAAGTAAAGGAGTAGGGGACAGTGAAAATGCAGGATGATGTGATGTGAGACCAGGTTTGGAGATATACTGGGGCTTTGGTATGGTCTAATGCACAGTGTTCATCAGGGTAGAAGACATAAGTAGGCTAGGGTCTAAGAACAAGGCCATAAGTGGAAAGTACACTACAATACAAGTAGCAAGATAAGTGAATGGTCTAAACGTCTTCTCTGACCGAAAACCTCCTCCACCCGCTGCAACAAATCCCAAACACTTGCCCTTTCCATTTAAATTAACCACTGACATATAATTTGTGGTGACTGAGACATATTCTACTTTATTCATCAAATGAGGGACAGGAATTAGTTTGGAGTTTGTCTTTTCTCATCTTCTCATTTTCTTTCTCTTTTTCACAGCTCTGGTATGTTTCTCTGTTCCCCCTGTCAGGCAGAGAAGAGGAGAGGGAAAGAAGAAGGGAGGGAGTCTTTCTTCACCACAGGCATACTAGTGTGTGTCATTGTGAATCTTCCTCAGAGGTGACACAATGAGGCGACAGCACCTGGTTAACTCTGAGCGGCATCTCATAATGTCTTCCTGTCAGTCCCCTTCCTGGAGCAGCAGACTGATGTGTCCAATATGGAGGAGGAGGTGTTAAAAAATGAAGATAACCCTTTTCAAAATGGAGTGTTACAGATAGTGTGCCGAGTCATAACATATGTCAGGTGCAATTAAAAATGCAATATCTTGTCCTTTAAGTGGCCTGCGTTGAGATATGGTTTCTCCCTCAGCAGGTGACACCGGGGGGAATGGTCGCTGTCATCCATCAACCAAGTGATCCATTGGCTCAATGTGATACGGCCCACCAATAACGCAGCCCTTCTTGGCGGGGGCCACCTGCCAGCACTAACATCCTGATAAGGCAGTGTGTGCATTACCGTGCCAATCCTCTCCCACCATCCCGCCAGCCACGACGCCATCCATTACTGCTATTTGCGACTGTCTATGATTGATCAGCCATTTTGGAGAATCGCTTTGGCAGTTGTTGCTCCCTGCACTTTTTACAATGTATGTCTTTGCAGAGTAAACGAGGAGAGATGTTCGCGATTCACAGAGCCAGAGGGGACGAAAACAGTGCGTTAAATACACTTACCGTAACATAGTCTGTCTGTCTGTCACAGATTAATTTCCATTATCTTCCCCTGTTGAGAGACATGGTCCGGAAGGCGAAACAGTAAATTATTTAAACGCAGAAAATGAATATCTAACTCCATATTTACAATTCAAAAGAGCCCTGTTGGTTAAAATAGACCTGGGAATTATTAAATAAATTATTTGAATTTTGGAGTGTTGAGAATAAGAAAACGAAAGTGTTTTTTTAATTGTTAGGAGGTTTAATTATATTAGTCATCGAATGTATTGTTCAATTAGAGTGCTATTTTTTTTCTTCTTAAAAACACAACTAAGCCAGAACCAACAAAAATATTATACTGAATATTATTACGATGTCCTTAATAGAACAGCATACTGTAGATTAGTGACAATTTGATGTTAGGTAATATATACATACAGTTGATGTAAATTGGAAAACATGGTGACTGTCATGCAGAAAGTCACTCTTCAACTGTCGTGATTGAACACAGGCCCTGAAGGTCTATCCATTGGCTAAGTCAGGTCTGGCATGGGTCATTTATACACAGTCGGCATCACCCAGTCCCAGGCAGCCCTAAGAAATAGTTCTGCTATCAGTTGCATAGTATGATTAATTCAGAAATCCATGGTCATCCAACGACCTCACAGGGCACATCCGATGAGTCACCCCAGAAATGCGGACTGGGCCTGGGATACGCTCGCAGGGTTGTAGGACGATCACTATGGAGATTCACAGAAATGACTATGGTGATTTGGTAAGATTTGAGGTCAGTTACGCCTACAGTGTAGTGGGGACAGCCGCTATAGACCGATTAGTTAGCCCCTAGAGATAAAGGCTTGACAGTCTGCTCTTGAGTCATGCGGATGACCAAGGTTCAATATATGATCCATCACAACAGCATCAAAAAAGAAGTAGGGTTACCTGAACTGTATACTGTAAATGTCATTGAGCTGTGGAGATAGGGGTTACCCAAACTGTAGGTCTATGAGCACTAAAGGTCATATGAACGTTTTAAAACATTTATTTCCGTGATACAGAAAGTTGCTTGAATTGTCTAGCAAAGAGTTGGTCCTACAAGAGAACATATACACTCTGTATAAAGGTAATTTGAACATCAGCTATCTTTACTGTACTCTAACTGAACAGTCATCTAGTGAAGTTGCAATGCTTGTGTGTTAGAGAGACTCTTTATAAACCAATTAGAAGTCTAAAAGGTCACAGCCTTGGAGGGAAAAAGATAAAACCCAAATGGGCCCATGTTATAATTTTCAATTGAGCATGATAATAAGACAATGTGAGAGCTCTGCTCCTTTCTTCTCCCTCTCTCTAGCTGAGACTTCTGCAGTGGAGAGGAGAGGAACATGGGTTTATTAACAAGATTGGGCTCTCAAGGATCTGACAACGTGTCTACGTTAAGTAGCTTTTCTTTATTCTCAATAGAGCACTTAAAAACGAAAACATGACTATTTCAGAAGTTAGATACTAAGTAAAAGCTGGGAGATTTTCTACTCTGCTGACGAGAAAAATTGGTGCTAAAAGAGCGTAAATGCCAATTTGAGAAAGTATAGCTTACTATTGTTGAATAACGAAAGACTCCAGGTACTGTATATGAATTGTTCTAAAACACGAAAAATCACAGTCTTCTTTTATTTTTATTCAAAACTTTGTGTAATTTGAAAAATATTTTCCACAACAAACTCAACCCCATTCAAAGAACATGTCATGTTCTATAATCATCTTGCTAAATGTTTTGAAATATTTTTCTAAAGTAAAGAATCGCTGCTTACGCAACCCTTTAGTGTAAATAACACGCCTGCAACAACTAACGGGCCCAAATCACAATCCTCCAAGTTGTATTATCTCTATTGACACATCAAAATGCCTAAATATCAGGCCTCCTGTTGTTGCGAGGCTCTATTGACTTAATAGCTCTAAGTGTGGACTAGAAAATAAAGGATGTCATATTGAGGGAAGCGAATTAAGACTATTAAGTCTCACTAGTGGCTGTGATTCGGTCCACATGGGCCTGTGTGCTGTGCTCCTTGATTTTAAGAATGCTACAGAGATAAGGCCACTAGGTTTGGGTGATCATTACATTAGGGAGCACATTTATTCTCTTTGTCAGACGCACAGTCAATGTCTTTCCATGAATCCTTATTTTCTTAAATGGATACTTTGGGAGTTTGGCACTACCATGCTAGCAGATACTCATAGACTTCCAGTCATTGCGCTAATGCTAGCTAGCATTGACTCGCGAAACTACCTCTAACTTCCTTCATACTAGACACAGAGACATAAAAATGATATCCACCAGTTCATCTGACTCTGGGGAGGTCTATAAAGGACCTTGTTGTTAAAATCCCAAAGAATCCCTTTAAGCTGATGGAGATGGAGGGGGGGGGGACGGGGACGACGACACACCGTTCGCAACAAGCTTTGTTAATACAATGGAGGCACTCCGCAAAGCGTGATTTCGATGAGAAGGTGAGAAAGTGATATATTGAGAGAAAAAACATGCATTTGGAATAGATCAACATCAGGGACGGATATCCCACAAATGCCAAAGAAGATGTATAACTTTTAAATGAGCAGACATTTTTATTCATGACAACAGCAAGAACACAACAACAACACGCTTGGCATTGCCTTGTTCATAACCTAAGAAGTCTAGTATCATACAGCTTATTAATGCCCTTTGTTTCTTTTTCAATAATTTGTTAGAAACAGCAAAGAATCTCACTCGTCTTGCTGTAGCTACAGTACAGTATCTGACTATTTCTGCACCTCTGACTATCTCTCCCCCTGCTCCTCTACTAAGCTACCATGACTATAAATAGAAGAAACCCAGGCAAACATGCAGCTTAATAAAGCTGCCAAAGCTTCACAATCTCATTGAAGAATGACAGCTATGGCAATGCGTCTATGTATCCATTCAGGCTAATGTATCATTCCAAGGTAAGGCCTCAATATCAGGCAAGGAATACATGGGGTTGAACGCTTTCGGCGGAGGCACACAAGTGTGGGAATAGTGTCGGCATGCTTTCGGATAGCTTTCATGTCAGGTGTAAGTTGGCCGCGCAGAGGCTCAAAGCCAGCTCTATTAGGACATTGCGGTACTTCTCACTCATCAAGATCAACACCTTCTTCAGTGACTTTGTTCCCAGGGCTCTCTCTCTCTCTCTCTCTCTCTCTCTCTCTGCTGGAGTAGAGTCAACCAATCGGACGGTTTGCAGACTGCAGTGAATTAGCACTGGCACCTTGCCTTCAGAGTGTTAAGGGTTACAGTCTGTAAATTGAGAGTGGGTGGGTGCTCTTCTGTGGAGTAAAGGTAGCTGGTAGCCTTGTGATGTGTGATGTGTTGGATACGCTGTCAATAACGCGATTTCATTCATTCAGTGTCACCTGCTGCTATGTTAAGAAATACAATGTTGGCATTTTGTACTATACTTTGATTATCTTGTACATTTCAGAAATTTCAGACAACTCCCTGGTTTAAAAGACAGAAAAATACTTTATTAGTGTGTGCGTCATACTCTACTCTCAGGAATTGCCTACAACATAATTAGGCTCTCATATTAGTCATCTATTGAACAACTAAAACCAAACAAGTTTTCCTGACCATGACCTTATTACTAACAGGAGATGGTGCTGAAAGTACAATGCATCAGTAGAGTATAAAAGGTTCTGCAGTCACGTACACAAATTGGCATTGTCACCTCGTCCTAATTATACAATTAACATCATCGTTAACATTTAAAAGGTGACCCCTTGTCTTGGCACAAGCTGCTTTAGTGAATTCTTCTGCTTCAGCCTTTGGCTCTGGAAGGTGAATTTGGTTCTTGCCCCTGCAGATATTTTCAGATTGGCAAACGCAAACAACGGTTCAGTTCCCTGACCTGAAAGGCAAAGGGGGATACCTAGTCAGTTGTCCAACTGAATGTATTCAACTGAAATGTGTCTTCCGCATTTAACCCAACCCCACTGAATCAGAGAGGTGCGGGGGGCTGCCATTATCGGCATCCACGTCTTCAGCGCCCTGGGAACAGCGGGTTAACTGCCTTGCTCAGAACGACAGATTTTTACCTTGTCAGCTCTGGGATTCGATCGAGCAACCTGCGATATCCCTATCTGTTGTTTTCAAATAAATGAATGTACATTGAGGGAATCAACTGAACAGAAGCACTGGACCGAGGAGGAAACAAACTGCACGCAGCACAACTCTCAAGCATGGCAGATATGTATTCTCATTTACCCATAAACTGAAACACCCTAACAATACCCACCAAAATCAACGTTTGATTTAAGACGACATATTACTGATAACAACAAAACTACATTTCCAATTATTCAATGTTGGAGTGCAGAGTAGAATCTTTGGTAGATGATATATTGGAGTAAGGAAGCATTGGCTTTTGCTATCATTGCTACTTCATACTTTGGTCAAAAGCAGCAAAACAATAAAAATGCCCCCCCCTCTTATGATTACGTTTCTGAGAATCAAAACCTGCAACAAGTCAAATATTATATAATCCTATAACGCTTTGTAAGGCAACCGCTTGCAAGGCTACCTCCTCCTTATTCCAAAGCCATGAAACCAGCCAGTGAAACCAGGCAGTTTTAAAATAATAAGACCATAAAACCTTTATTTACATTGCTTCATACTTGGTACATTAAGGCAGGGTCCCAGCCATCTCCCCAGTTGGCTTTCAAAACACACATTATTCCAGAAACTACTTAGAGCAGAGGCAACAGAGGCACATCATAAGAAACATTCTTGACAAATCTGGTAAAAACCTTGAAACCTCATAACCTATGGGGGTCAATTAAAGATGGACCCCGGTCTTTACTTTGAGAAGTGGGCAAATATCCTGATTCCATTGTAAATTAAAGGAATTTAAAAGGCACGTTGCCCATTGCAGTAAAGACATGTTTCCTGACAGTATTGCCTCAACCCTAATCTCTCGTGGACAGACTATGTAACCATAAATAGTACCGTAGATCTGTCATGATACAACGGGATGTATGAGATCAGTAGCATTAGTTCCGGTGCATGGGTTTTTCATCACTGGTTAGTTTAGGACAAATCAGGATTTCACAAATGTTAGCAACTTTCACATTTCAGGAGGGGAGGGGACATTTTTTCCCATAGACTTCTCAATAACTTGCAAAGAGAGAAGGTGGAGCTCTTACTATGTATGGAATGTAATCGAGCATCTGACCAATTACGAAAGGTTCTGGGTTAACTGAGATTACCTAAACCCAAACCAAGACCCATCGACAGTTTCCTTATGTCCTTCGGATGATATAACTAGTCGGCACGTTTCTTCACCAAAGGTTATCAGGTCAAATAAAAAGTTCAAATCTCTTTCTGAGGCTTCATGATTAACTCAGAGGCATGAGCCTTTTATCTGAAATGTGGAAGATAAGGTGACCAAGAAATGCTTGTCAAGGGTTCTTCTGGCGGCCTTGGCCTTTTTAGAAGATGGGCAACACACGCCAACCCCCCGTCACCCTTTCAATCTCAGCCTGCCATGTGAAGACTACTGTAGGCTCATCGTTAGCTCTGTATTCAGACAGCTTTCATGGAAGAGGTGGAAACAACTCACACACTCTGAGTTTCACATTCACACACACACGTGATTGTACATTGACAATAGCAGTATTTTCTCACACAATATCTCTCTCTCTCTACCACCACCACAACAACAACACACACATATAATACACCACACTCTCTTCAGATCAATTCTCCTGAATGGATGGTCTGGGGCCTTCTAGCTGACTCATGGTGTTGGTAAATATGGTGACTTACCGGCAGCCACTTCGTCACAAACAATGACCCACTTTGTCAATCCTAATGTCCACCGCTTGTCATCAAAGACACCACCCCGCTCATCGCCGTGGGTGACCCTCCGTACTGTTTCTGGCTACAAATGAGGGACAGATGTCTCTTAAACAGCAGACAGCTGCATCTCAATGTGTTTGCTTAGCCAGTGAATCTTTACAAATGAGCCCTAAGGAGCTGTTTGGGAAAGAGGGGATGATTCGCAGTCTATAAAATGATTCACAGTCGATAAAATCCAGATTGATTCTTTATTCTGTTTTCGGTTTTGAAAACAATCGGCAACCTCAACCTCACAGGTTGTTTTTCTCGTCCCTAGTAGAAGCTGAGATTTTTTTTATAGGCAATTCGCGTTGAGTGAGTTTGTGAAACAAAGGCCCAGACATTGAATTTCTTCCATTCTTTCATGACATATTTCCATATGTCCCCCATAGCTCCCCTATCCATCTATCACATTTCACTGTGGGCTAGACGGCTGTCCAGGGCTAACGCATACTCACAGTCCAACAGTCGGTCAAATTGAATGTAATTCCATAATTCCTTAGCAGTCAAGCCGGGCACACAGAAGGTGTGTGTGTGTATGTTGGTGCTTGCATGCAGTGCTGTTGTGTGTGTGTTTGTTTGTATGTGTATGTGTATGTGTATGTATGTATGTACGCTATGTGTATGTCTGTGCATGTGTGCGTATGTGCCTGCGTTCATTTGTGTGTGTGTGAGTCTGTATGTGGGAGCTAGTGAGTGTGTGTGTCATCGTATCACGCATATGTGTTCGTGTGACCTGCATTTGTGTGCATGTGCCTGTGCATGTGCGCGTGAGAGAGCGAGAGAGAGAGAGAGAGAGAGAGAGAGAGTCAAAGAGGCACAGCCATGTTGATACAACATGTCAAGATTAATTAAATGATCTTGCTCTGGCTTTTGTGTTAAGACGTGATGTCATGTGATGTTAGCTCACCAAGGAGCCCCTCCACCGTAAACTGTTGACTCACTACTGGATAATGACATGCGTTTACTCAACCCAATCCCATTTGCCCTTTAAAGAAATTGCTGTATGAACAAAATAGCAAACAGGCCTCTTATGTTGCCATGACACTTAAAGTAAACAGTGTAAAATGTCTGCCTAACACTACAACTAAATAACATATTAGAGTATGGTATAAAATGTCTGCATAACACTACAACTAGATTACATATTATGGTATGGTATAAAATGTCTGCCTAACAATACAACTAAATAATGTATTAGAGTATGGTATAAAATGTCTGCATAACACTACAACTAAATAACATATTAGAGTATGGTATAAAATGTCTGCATAACACTACAACTAAATAACGCATTAAAGTATGGTATAAAATGTCGGCATAACACTACAACAAAATAACATATTGGAGCATGGTATGAAATGTCTGCATAGCACTACAACTAAATAACATATTAGAGTATGGCATAAAATGTCTGCATAACACTACAACTAAATAATGTATTAGAGTATGGTATAAAATGGTCTGCCTATATACCAAAGAAATACCTTATAAGCCAGACCTTTTGAACAGCCTTAATGACGCCCAGTAAGGAACTCCTTTGTGGATTGAGGTTAATCTACACAGCTCTTTATCCCATGGTGAGGGACACTTCTCTGGGGGCCGTGCCATATCTACTGCATGATGTCATCTCAGATAAGGAGTCTAGAGAGAATAGAGCATTGCTGTGGGGACACTGGCCTGATAGACTGGACCCTGGTGTGTGCGCGTGTGTGTCCAACAAGCTGTTCTCACCATCCTCAGTAGAGATATACTAGGCCTAGACTTTTCCATTTGGAGAGTGAGAAGTCAATGTTTCCAGCATAAATGTGAATGTTCATGACACAGAAATACTCTGATGGATCTGTATAGACAGAGGTAATTGCCATGTGTTCACAGCGATGTGGATAGTATTTTACAGAGCAAAGCACAGCAGACGCTGTGTTTTTTTGTGGTCAGGAAACAGTCATGGCCTGAATCATGGTACAGTGTATACAGTGCATTCGGAAAGTATTCAAACAGCCTTATTCTAAAATTGGTTAAATTGTTTTTTTCCTCATCAATCTACACACAATACCCCATAATGACAAAGCAAAAACATTACATACATATTCAGACCATTTACTTAGTTCTTTGTTGAAGCACCTTTGGCAGTGATTGCAGCCTCAAGTCTTCTTGGGTATGACGCTATAAGTTTGGAACTACTGTATTTGGGGAGTTTATCCCATTCTTCTCTGCAGATCCTCTCAAGCTCGGTCAGGTTGAATGGGGAGCGTCGCTGCACATCTATTTTAAGTTCTCTCCAGAGATTTTTGATCGGGTTAAAGTCCGAGCTCTGGCTGGGCCACTCAAGGACATTCAGAGACTTGTCCCGAAGCCACTCCTGTGTTGCCTTGGCTGTGTGCTTAGGGTTTTTGTCCTGTTGAAAGGTGAACCTTCAACCCAGTCTGAGGTCCTGAGCTCTCTGGAGCAGGTTTTCATCAAGGATCTCGCTGTACTTTTCTCCGTTCATCTTTCCCTCGATCCTGACTAGTCACCCAGTCTCTTCCGCTGAAAAACATCCCCAGAGCAAGATGCTGCCACCACCATGCTTGAACGTAGGGATGGTGCCAGATTTCCTCTAGATATGACACTTGGCATTCAGGCCAAAGAGTTTAATCTTGGTTTCATCAAACAAGAGAATGTTGTATGTCATGGTTTGAGAGTCCTTTGGTGTCTTTTGGCAAACTCCAAGTGGGCTGTCATGTGCCTTTTACTGAGGATTGGCTTCCATCTGGTCACTCTACCATAAAGGCCAGATGTTACTGTGGGTGTAGAATTTCGCTGCTAAACATGTGTATGTCACAAATACATTTCATTTGATTTGTGGAATGCTGCAGAAATGGTTGTCCTTCTTGAAGGTTCTCCCATCTCCACAGAGGAAATCTGGAGCTCTGTCAGAGTGACCATCGGGTTCTTGGTCACCTCCCTCGATTACTCAGTTTGGCCAAGTGGCCAGCTCTAGGAAGAGTCTTGGTCGTTCCAAACTTCTTCCATTCAAGAATGATGGAGGCCACTGTGATCTTCAGGACTTTCAATGCTGCAGATTTTTTTTTGGTACCCTTCCCCAGATCTGTGCCTCGAGACAATCCTGTCTTGGAGCTCTACGGACAGTTCCTTCGACCTCACAGCTTGATATTTGCTCTGACATGCACTGTCAACTGTGACCTTATATAAACAGGTGTGTGCCTTTCCAAATCACGTCCAATTAATTGAATTTACCACAGGTGGACTCCAATCATGTTGTAGGTGGACTCCAATCATCTCAAGGATGATCAATGGAAACAGGATGCACCTGAGCTCAATTTCGAGTCTCATATCAAAGGGTCTGAATAGTTATGTTAATAAATAAAAATAAAAAATATTTGTCACATGGCCGAATACAACAGGTGTAGACCTTACAGTGAAATGCTTACTTACAAGCCCTCAACCAACAATGTAGTTTCAAGAAAATACCCCTACCCCAAAAAAAATAAAAAATGTAGTAGATAAGAATAACAAATAATTAAAGAGCAGTAGTAAATAACAATAGCGGGGCTATATACAGGGGGTACCAGTACAGAGTCAATGTGCGGGGGCACCGGTGTCAAGGTAATTGAGGTAATATGTACATGTAGGTAGAGTTATTAAAGTGACTATCCATAGATAATAACAGAGAGAAGCAGCAGCGTTCCAGAGGGGGGGGGGGGCATTGCAAATAGTCTGGGTAGGCATTTGATTAGATTTTCAAGAGTCTTATGGCTTGGGGGTAGAAGCTATTTAGGAGCCTCTTGGACCTGGACTTGGCGCTCTGGTACCGCTTGCCATGAGGTAGCAGAAAGAACAGTCTATGACTAGGGTGGCTGGAGTCTTTGAAAATGTTTAGGGCCTTCCTCTGACATGCCTGGGATAGAGGTCCTTGATGGCAGGAAGCTTGGCCCCGGTGATGTACTGGGCCGTACGCACTACCCTCTGTAGTGCCTTGCGGCCGGAGGCCAAGCAGTTGCCATACCAGGCAGTGAGGCAATCCGTCAGGATGCTCTCGATGGTGCAGCTGTAAAAGCTTTTGGGGATCTGAGGACCCATGCCAAATCTCTCCTGAGGGGCAATAGGTTTTGTCGTGCCCTCTTCACGACTGTCTTGGTGTGTTTGGACCATGTTAGTTTGTTGGTGATGTGGACGCCAAGGAACTTTATGGTTTTTTTATGGGGTTTTGTGTGTAGATTGATGAGATTTGATTATTTAATCCATTTTAGAATAAGAATGTAATGTAAAAAAATAATTTCGGGAATGCACTGTAGATATCAACTGTTATTAGTTTTAACTCAATGGAACCGCTACATTGTGACAAGGGGTGAATAGCCTCCACTAGCCAAGTGACTGACAGTGATTGGCACGACATGGAAATCCCTATCCTGTCAATTCCCAGCTGTACAATTGCCAGACGTCCTTATTCCCACCATCCCTTCTCCTCCAACATCCCTCTCTACCTGCCTGCTTCTATAGCAGTGCACCAACGTCACTAAAAAAGGCAGAGGTCCTCAGGAAAACACATTTTCAATAGCGTGGTTAAACTCAAAGCTACATGCCATTTCAAGGCTTTTCAGGTTGTGTGTGTATCTGTGTCTGTGTGTGTGTGTGTGTGTGTGTGTGTGTGTGTGTTTGTGTGTATGTGTGCGCGAGCGAGTGTTTAGTTTATGGCTTCTCCGATTGGGTTGGATTTGAATGAGGCCCATTGTTTTCCCACACGGGGGTTCGCCACTGTCCCCTCCTCATGAAGATTGCCTTGTTAACCCACTCAGTGAGTGATTACAGGACTGCACTTTATTTAGTGTATGGTGGCACCTCTCCAACAATGTCCTTTAAACATTACGGTGAGCTGTGAGCTCTGCCACTATAGCCACCACTCTTTCTATTATGGCTTCGATCCTCCCTGCCTCGTACCGACTCTCATCCCCATCACTACACTTCTAATGACAATCATCCTTTCGGAGAGACCAGTAGAAGTAATTTTCTGTCACCGAGGATTTGAGAGGCCTGATAAATACAAATGTTGACAAAATTATACAGTATAAAATGCTCCAACTGAATGGAGTGACGAGGAGAGAGGGTTTTTGTCATTCCTCTTTACAATGTAATGTGGCCATTCACACGACGTTCCTAAATAATCAAGATATGTTCTCCCATGAGTTTTGAGAGTACACACTGTCCATTTCTATTGTAGCCTTTGATTAAATGCTTTAGCCAAACAAGAATCACATTGATCTCTATTACAGTACCTTGAACATTACTTTAAAAACATTAGCATACAGGACACAGCCAACATTATCCATATAGGAAAGAAAATGGTCCTGTGTAATGTATGCGAAACATAGCTAAGTAGGCTACACATGAATTAGAGGTTTTGACAAGGTCAGACAATTTCACATTTGAATTGTTTCAGCTACTTTAGATTCAGAATGGTGCTGTGCAGACAGAATTTAATTCCTCATCGTTACTACCCTGTTTATTATGCAACGGCGCAATACAAAGACACAGCAAGACTGCGAATATAGATTAAATTGGAAATATTGGCACAACTAATTACCTCCAAATGACTTTCCGGTAAACAAAACGACAAGCTCCCGCAATATCACCGCCAGAGAGTGGCCAAAACATTGTCTCCCCCAACTCCATAATGATTTAATTCACAACCAATTTAATGAAAATGGTTTTAGAAACCAGTGACAAATGATTGATATTTCAAATGGTTGTATTTGAAATAGTTACTGTAGGAGTAGTAGTTACTGTAAGTGTTGTAGCCTAACAATCAGGGACGGAACAGATGTTTGTTGAAATGTGACATGTGGGTAAAGTTCACAGGAGCTTTTCCTTCGTCCTCTGAAAACGTTTAGAAGTGCTAGTACTGCATCTAAACACAGATACCTACGTGAGGTAAAACAATAATCATTAAGTACCTCTGAGGGCACAGATAGAGCTGGTGATTTATTCCTACTAATGTTTTATTAATACAGACGTCTGCCTGAGGGGGAAGCGTTGCCTTTTCTCTCCACCACACTTCCATTTGAAGATATCAATCATTCTAACTCACTCTCCAACGACACCTCATCAAGCCTGACGGACTACATGCTCCTACCAGCTTCTAGTCTGAACTTTAGTCTGAAAGTGAAATTCAGATCAGAAACTGCTGATGGAAAGTGAAAGGCAGTACAGTTACAGTGTTTAACGACATGTAACATGGCACTAAAAATAATATCTGATTGGCAGTCTTAAACTTGAATGTCAATCGTGTTGTTTTGTGAGGTGTTCTGAGGTAATTAGCTATGAATATATTGCTTAACTTGTTAGGGAGCAGTGCATGAGGTGACCGTTTTTGGAGAGCCTGGCGTGCCCAAAGTAAAATGCCTCCCATTCAGGCGGAGAAAATAGGATATGCATATATTTAGTACCATTGGATAGGAAACACTCAGAATTTTCCAAAACTGTTAACCATTTGTCTGTGAGTGAAACAGAACGGATATGGCAGGCAAAACCCAGAGGAATTTCTGTCCTGGAAAAAGTGATTTTGACACATTGCTCATTTGGGAACCCCTCCCTAATGAAAATGACCATATAAGGGCATATGAATGCAGTACACGTCGCATCCTTATGATGTCAACAGCCTCGAGACAGTGTATTTTTTTCATTTTGGCTGAATTAGACCAGAGAAAAAGACCAAACAAGTGAGTCCCCCCTTGATGACAACAGTACCCAGGGCGCGCGCCCGAGAAGTCGCACAGTGTCTTTTTTATCGTCGTTATCGATCAGTTTATATTCCGGTTGATTTATAATAGTAAATATACGTAAAAGTGTTCCTAAGGATACATTTAAAACTATGTTTGATTGTTCTTGGACAAGTTTATAGGTATAAGATGAACGAGTTCGCGCCACGTTTCAATGGACTAGTGGAGGCTGTCGTTTCTGATTATAACGCGCGAACCAAATGGAGATTTATGGATAAAATACGTTACTTTTTCTAACAAAAGAACCATGGATTGTCTTCGTTGGACACTTAGGATGACCTCAGCAGAAGTTCTTCAACAGGTAATTGATTTGTTTTCGCTGTGAAATGTGTTATGTGTGTGCCATGATGGCTAATCGATACATGGCTATGGGAAAAATATGTGAGGTGCTACTCTCAAACAATCAAATGTAGTGCTTTCGCCGTAAAGCCTTTTTGAAATCTGACAACGCTGTGATATTGCCAAGAAACAGAGCTTTTGATGAGTATGGAACACTTGTATATTGGTGGATGTTTAATAATTCAACTTTGGGATTTGGAATTTGGCGCTTTTTTTTCGCTAGCGACCCACTGGTCCTTGAGAAGTTAATGAAACAACAGTCTTAATACAGTCTTAAGAGAATAGACTGAATGTTTTATATAGTCTTATTAACAATGAGTCCCAATCGTGTTGTTTTCAGAGTTATAAACTATTAACATGTTCTTAAAAACTTCTTAGGGATCACTGGGGCGCTAGCGCCCCACTCCCGACACTACCAGGTGAAATGCAAGGCGCCAAATTCAAAATCCAAAAGTTGAATTATTTCACTCACAGACAAAATTCAGAGTGTTTCCTATCCAATGGTACCAAATATGTGCATATCCTATTTTCTGGGCCTGAATGGGAGGCATTTTACTTTGGGCACGCCAGGCTCTCCAAACCGGTCAAGTCGTGCACTGATCCCCTAGAGGTTAAATCCCTACCAGAGAGGGGATGGATGACCTTATGTTCATCCAACTATATATGTTATCACTTGAAGACAGCTACCAGTCACAGAACATTATAATGGCTATGTGCAGGTAACAAGACTATTTCAGAAACAAACTATCTCTGTCATTTTGATTCCAACTCCCCCTCCATTTTTAGATTCCCAGTCCCAATAAAATTACGTAACCTCCATCTGCTCAGGCAATTTAAATTCCTCTGAGATGTCACTATGTAGAGACTAGCAGAACTCCATGGTAACAGAACCATCCTGGTCATTTAATTTATTTTGAACACCCTGCTTGTTCCGATACCACCAGCACAGCACAAAAGGGGTATTCAGACAAATCGAATATGGCAACCTTTCCCTGGTCTGGTTCACTCTGCTGGACCAGAGGCTAGGAAAACAGACCACTGACCAAGGCCGCTAACCTTGACCACTCCACAGTGGGCGGTTGATGGGGAGAGTGTGGGACTATACGAGAAATGAGGTTGTGAACCCACCCTCAAGTACTAAATGGATCATCCCAACTCTATCTTTCAGCCAAAACAGCGCCGCGAGCAAAGAGAAAGAGAGTCAGAGTTGAAACCATTAACAACATAACAAGCTCCAGTACCTCTTGGTAAAACAAATGAAATCATGAAGACGTGTTTTTCACACACCCTATGTTCACTCATGTTAGGTGTGTGCCATATGGTGTCCCCAACAAAATACTTATTCTTATCCTCCTCCATCTCCCTTTTTCTCTCTCTCTCTTCCCCCTGTACTTTTGGCCTTTGATAATAAAAGAGGAGAAACGCTTGGCGAGCCACCTGGAAGACGACTGGCCGCTTTATTAAATCCCAAGTTAAAGGGAACTCCACCACTTTCCAACTTCATTTTCATTATCTACCGCACAATACCAAGTGAAGTGACTTGCCCTCCCTTGATCTACAAATACATAATTCTATGTAAAACAATATTCTTTGCATGTGTTTGCCATGTTATGAATAATTAAAACCCCTTAACGACTATTGATTAACGACTACTCCAAATACTTAAGAAAGTCTGAGTGTATTAATTTGATATTAAAATAACCAATGGTAGAAAGGGAGTGTTAGTTACTCAAAAGGCTGCAGAAAAATCACCTTCAGTCATTAGTCCTTGACATCTAAATTGCCACGGAACCCTCCGGAACTTTCATTACGCACACCTGTCCCCTGTTCCCACTGATTAGTACTTGTATAAGTGTGCCCTTTGGTTTCCATTGGGCTGTCGTTTATTGTTACAATGTCCGTTGGTGTGTGTGAGTACCTGTGCTGTGTGTTTTGGCTATCGTGCCAATGTGGATTACACAGATGATTACAGGTCTCGTCCCCTGTGTTAATCATTGTGCGCGTGTGTTATTTATTCGAGGTACTCCTCGCTCTTTTGTTTTGGGTTTCTACCCTGGATTTTGTTTAGGGTTTGTTTGGTCTTCGTCCCTGTGCTTTTACACGGCACGCCGTAATTTGGGTCAATAAAAACCCCTATTACGCATTCCTGCGCTTGTCTCCCGATCCCTTTATACCAACGTGACATAAATGTACGAGTCATTGAGATATTTGGAAAACCACTTTGTGTGTCAACTTAGTGTGTATCCTCATCTGATGTCCATACGTCACAGACAATCACTGTTTCACAAAGAGACCGTCTGGGACTCTCCTCTATCATCATGCATTCTTAACCAGGGTCCAACGAGGATTAGTCAAGATACAGTAATCTGACATTGTTTTTTAGTTTTTTTACCCTTTGTTTTTATTTACTTCTACAAAGCAGAATCTGTTGTACTGTAGATGCCTGGTTGGATTCCAATTACAAAGTGTTATGATGCGTAATGTAATTATTTGAATAATTAGGGTTGCGTAATGACAGATGTGGTGATGAGGGTTGAGTTTGTTTAGTTATTTAAATGTCCATTACATCATAACATCACTAAACATTTCCACCTATTATAACTAAGGGTCTATTATGCAGTATGAAGGATAGATTATTCTCTTTTTGATGTGGATCAGAAATGTATGTCTAATGGCATTACCCATGAGCCCATACTATCCACAAAACAGCCATTCAATCTCCCATGATCGCCTAATTTAAATGTCACTTTTCTAGTCTGGAAACACAGCAAAGAAAGGTACAGTGAAAAACAAATTGTGTACATTCAACCAGATGGGGAAATAGATGAAAGGCAATGAAAAATAATAACTGAAAACACCTTATGTGACCTTTCTGAGACACTTGCTACTCTTTAGCCTCAAAGTAGAAGAAACAAAGAAAAACCCAGACAAAATCAAAACAGTTTTGTTAAAATACTTTTGTGTTAAAGTCAAATGAAGGACACAATCCCTCTCATGTACCTCATTACTAGGATGTGGAGCGTTCTTTACACGACTTAGCTAGACCCATCAGCTGTCTAACACCTGCTTTCCAAGTCTGCGAGACAGAGACAGAAAGACAGGAGCGCCTTAAGAGGGCAAGTGCTAAGAGGGCAAGTGCAACCAGTTGGTGTGACTGTGAGTCTGCGACACTTCCAAAGCACCTGACATCAATAGGAATAGGTTGCATCACAATGAGTGCGATCGCAACCTGAGACAACCTTGCTGGTTTTTGTAGAATTCAGAAGTTCACAACTATGTTTTGATATCAGCAACAAAAGTGTAATGAAGGCTGCAGGTATTTCATGTAGATTGAAGTCTAGGTTCTGTTGTCACTAAAACACATTCAACACTGTGATTTACATCTACACAGTGACTGACTTTCACAGAATAAAACATATTTTGGGTTTTGTTTTTATTCCTTTTTACCTGATCTGAATTCTCCCAGGAATTGGTTGGGGTATAACTGTGACTTGTCACTCAAGCTAACACCTGTCCCACAAGAGGGTTAAGGGATATGTTCCGCTCTGTCATTTAGTCAATTGCGTTGATCATTTTCCCATCTCAATGTGGACCTTGATGGTGCTATCATACCTCAGTGCACCTTCCCTAACTTTGCATCAGTGCCTGGTTAAAAGGAAAATAAATAATTTATGTCATTTTAAGATTGTGAAGATTATGACCAATAATATAATATGCCCTGATAATAATGTTAACTTGAACAAATATCATGTATTTATGACCATTTGATGACCTATTTATTTTCTAAAAAGTAGGTCTATTTGTGCAGAATATTTTGCTGGTAGGAACAAGGGGGCGATTTTTCTGGAGAGTAAATTATATTCTCACCCCTGTCTCTCCCTTGTTCTACCAAGCAAGATTGCTCCCAGTAAATCTCCTCACTGACTAGGCCTATAAACAACGAAGAATTCAACAGACATCTCTTCCCCTTCTAGAGGGAAAAGGTTAAACTTAGCCCTGAGTGACACTGTAAGCACTTCATGCTTCAACAATTTGGTAACTATCTCTGTTTTGGCAACCTAGCAGAAGAAGGGGTGAGAAAACATTGTTGCAGGACTGTGTTTATTCTATTATTTTGTTTCCCAGTCTATTGCTACAGTGCCTTGCAAAAGTATTCATCCTCCTTGGCGTTTTTTCCTATTTTGTTGCATTGCAACCTGTAATGGATTTCATGTGATGGACATACACAAAATAGTCAAAATTGGTGAAGTGAAATGTAAAAAATTACTTGTTAAAAAAAATTGGTCCTACTCACGACTGTGTGTGAAACAGTAATATAATGAATGTTTGTATCCCTTTGTTGTTGCTGTTGTTGTTGTTGTTGTTGTGAAAGCACTCTGGGGATCGCTCAAGACGGTTGATTTCAATAGAGATGTTCTACTGCTACTTTAAATGCTTTGTACTCATTTTGCACTGGGTGAACTTGTGTCATGAAATCTCAGTGATTGAATTGCCATTCATCACTTTAATACTGGGGGGAAATAGGCAGCTGATTGAGACACACACACACAGTGCTCCATCTTTGAATCACGTGCACCTCTGATTCTTGGTTGTCGTACTCTTACATCTGAACACTTCAACTCTGAGACCGATCAATGGACTCTCGTACTTTATGGGACTTTGTACAGTACATTTGTATGGCTATGGTCAATTGATAAGGAAGCCACTACACTTGACTTGATTGCAGTGGCTTCCATATCAATTGACCATAGCCGCTGCCCAAGCCTGAAGCAGGGTTGTTTCGGATGCATACATTCCACATTCAAAGTTCCCAAAGGGCAAAAACATTAAATGAGATCCAGGGATTTGGTGCAACAAAAAGTTGTATTCTTTGATCTCTATGTCCTTCAACATATAGGGGTGTACAGAACAAAAATTTCACCCGTCTTTTT
The DNA here is from genome assembly GCA_003317085.1 of Hucho hucho. Classification (NCBI taxonomy): domain Eukaryota; kingdom Metazoa; phylum Chordata; class Actinopteri; order Salmoniformes; family Salmonidae; genus Hucho; species Hucho hucho. The sequence continues at coordinate 84,955 of QNTS01000252.1, read as the reverse complement.
GAAAACCTAAAAAAAATATATTTTTGGTCTTTGCTCTCAATTTCCCACTGTGGTGCAGATCTCAGAAAACCACCAGTAAGCTATATGCAGGCCTGCTCTCCTCTCCACTCTTCCAATGGCATTCACTTCCTCTCTCTCTGGAGAGTATCACTCTGTTCATTAACCTCAGTGCACCGGCGTACCCCAGAGCTCTGTTCTCAGCCCTCTGTCTTTTCTCACTCGACGCCCACTCTCTGGGCCATCGCATTGCCTTTCCCAGTTGCCTCCTATCACTCCTATGCAGATGATACTTGTGTACTTCTTCAACACGTTTTTTCATTTTTTTCCCCCCTCTGTCCTTCTATCATGCTGGTCACAGACTCATCTCCTCCTGTTCGTCACTGCCAACCACATGAGGGTGTCCTCCACCTCCTTGCTGTCCTCTCTCTCACATTAAAACACATTTACATCCTCTCTGAGTAGTTATTCTCTTCCCCTTTAATCCTTTGACAATTTCAAAGAATGAATATTGTGTTAATGCATTAAATATCACAAAATAATATCTCCATCCAGAGTTGAAAATGACCTTAAGCCCACTCTATATTTCTCCAGTGCTACACACATCAATACACATTATTAGAAGTCTCTTTACAAGCTCAGACACATTTGATGTTCTTTGAGATGCATCGTGACAACACACAATATATGTTGTTTTAATGATCAGAAGCTTCAGAGAAGGATAAACTTAATTCATTAAATGTAGACTTTGGAGACAACATAGAGACAACATCAAGGGCGGGGTTAGCTAGCATGTCTATGGTCTTACACAGTCTTACAATCCCAAAAAAATTCTACAATCCAATCTGATAGTCTGCGAGTAATTCTCTCAGAGAGAGATATGAAACCACCCCACTTCCATACACCAATTTTCTGTCACTGGCTGCTTCATGCACATCCGCAAACCATGCCAGGAACATGGGGAGAAAGGCTTTGGAAGCGCCGTGCCTCTGGCAAACTGGGAGCCATGGCATTTCAACACGCATTCCCCTGAAAGGTAATTTATTGGATTTGGGAACAGATGGTGTGAGCCGTTTACTAAGGGGTTGGAACTGGGAATGTCAATGCATTCTGTTCTCTCTGTCATATAGGAAAAAGTGGAATCGTCAGAGACATAATGAACTCTGGGTACACAGATGTACACTTTTTCATGTCATTCTCAATCTTTCATAAATTGAGAGTTGTGATCATTTTGAATAATCAGAGTTCTTCAGTAAAGAGTCTCAAGCAAGCCACTGTAATGCTTTTTACTCATATATTGAGCATATTAGCATAGTTATTTAGTTGAGAATTTTGAAGACAACAGATCTATCTCTACACATAGATATGAACTGTTTAGCTTAATGTCTCTCATGAGTTGTGATAATTTCACATCATCATTGTTCTCGAGTAGAGAATCTCAAAGACACTGGATCTTTAGTGTAGCTCGAGTAGGACAACGGCTGAACTTCTCAGAGTCAAATGGAGCAGAAACTACAGGACTGTCCATTTGGGTCCCATTTTAAAACTAGTTAGGGAGCAGCAGCAGTGTTCTGAGTTTTGGAGAGTCTGGCGTGCCCAAAGTAAAATGCCTGGTACTCAGGCCCAGAAACTAGGATATGCACATAATTAGTAGTATTGGATAGAAAGACTCTGAAGTTTCTAAAACTGTTAAAATAATGTCTGTGAGTATAACAGACCTGATATGGCAGGCAAAAACCAGAGGAAAATCCATCAGAGAAAATGTGATTCTGTGAGCTGCCTCCTTTTCCAATGAGTTGCTAGAGGAAGTGCTTAAATCCAGCTCCCAGGTTGCAGTACCTATGGCTTCCACTAGATGTCAACCGTCGTTAGACAAGGCTTCATGCGTTTACCTTGAAAAATATAGGAGTAGAAGAAGATTATCCAAGGAGAGTGAGGAAGTAACTTCTGTCTGTGACCGGGAGCGCGCACCTCGGTTTTTTCCTTTACTATCGCCCAAGATATTATCCTTGTGAAATATTATAGTTAATATACATAATAGTGTACCTAAGGATCGATTAGAAACATGGTTTGATTTGTTTGGACAAAGTTTATAGGTATATTTTTTGTCTTGTATAATGGACGAGTGGACTGGTGGAACGCGCCAAACCAAACAGAGCTTTATGGATATAAAGAGGGGCTTTTTCGGACAAATGGAACATTGATTGTCTTGCTTGGACACTTTGGATTACCATCAGCAGAAGATCTTCAAAGGTAAGCAATTTATTTTATCTCTTTTTATGACTTTTGTGACACCCGCGCTGGTTTTATTATTATGCTTTCTATTCTATTCAGCAGGTTATATTCCGTCTGAAATATTATAGTGTATATTCATTTTAGGGTATCTGAGTATTGATTACAAATACTGTTTGACTTTTTTCGACAAACTTTACGGGTACTTTTGGGATATCGTTTGTCTGCATGGATGAAAGCCTTTGGGCAGGTGGATTACTGAACAAAACGCGCCAAACAAACGGAGCTTTATGGATATAAAGAGGAACTTTATCGAACAAAAGGACCTTTTATTGTGTAACCTGAACGCTTTGATATGCCATCAGAGGAAGATCATCAAAGGTAAGCGATTTATTTTATGTTATTTTTTAGTTTTGTGACACCTCTGCTGGTTATGTTATTATGCTAATTGAGTTTTTGAGTGGGGCGCTGTCCTCAGACAATCAAATGTTCTGCTTTCACCGTAAAGCCTTTTTGAAATCTGACAATGCTGTTAGATTAACAAGAGTCTAAGCTTTTGAAGGGTGTGCAGCATTTGTATTTTCATGAATGTTTGAAATTAGTATTTTTGTAATTTGAATTTGGCGCTCTGCATTTCACAGGATGTTGTCAAAATCAATCCCGTTCACGGGATTGGATCCGTAACAGGTTAAATTTGTCGCTCTACATTTTTCCGGATGTTGTCAAGGATGGGGCGCTAGTGCCCCACTGCTCCTTAATTATCCCCAAGAGGTTAATGAAGTGACTAGACATTGCCTTGGGCTTGAATGTGAGTAGAACAGTAATGAATCCATTACGTTCACAAAACCTGCTTTCATGTTACAACTGCCGAGACCCAAGACCCTCTCTCTGTGTAAGAGCACTATACTTTGTGGTTGTACAAACGAGATGAGAGAAGGACTCAAAATGTACTGTGAATTAAAATCCATGGGGGTCATATGGTGAAGGCATTCAATAGCTGATGAGTATATCATTTATTATTTTGAAAAGGCCTGTGTAATAGAATACATATCAATAAACTGTAATGTACTTTCTTTAACAGCACAATAAGCCTTGGCAAAACATTAACCCATTTCAACAAGTTAATTGCTTCCTTCAGTACCTTCTCCATCCATCAGTGTAAGACAATGTTACATCATATGTTCTAATGTCAAAACACATTTATTGACTTTCTTGCCTCAAGTATTCTTCTTCCCTTCTAACAACACTCTAGACCTATCCAGGCAACAACCTTGAACCCCGGCCCACTCTCTCCCTCTCTATCCGCTCCTATCATATCCTCACCATTGTGTTTTAAGTTGGTGTTCTCACACTTTTGTCGTAGCCAATGTGGTCTTCTCCCTGCATCCTCAACAGACTTATTTTGCTTTTCACACCTCTGTTTCCTGCTCCCACTCAGGATCCCCCCGGCCAGTTGAAAGCTGGCAGACGGGCTGCATTCCCTCCGAAACAGAGAGATGCAGGAGATCCAAACAAGTTCTTTAAGTTCTGATTGCCATCTCTCCAGATACCCTCATCGTCCCTCCTTCATCACACACCTCAACACCATAGCCCTTAAATACTCACATTTTCTCCCAACTCATACACAATCTGAACCATCAATACCCGTCGGAGGCGCAATCCAATTTGTTCTCCTCTCCCCAACCGTCTCCTCCCTCCCTTATTCCCTTCATCCCCTCCATACCACCACCTCCTCCACTTCCGTCTCTCCTCTCTCCACTTGTTTTTCACTTACTCTTGATGATTGCTCCTCATCTTTCACTGCAACAATGACTATTATTCACATTCTTTGGCTCCAGAAATGATCGTGCCTGCAACCCCTTTGTGCAATTTCTCAACTGACTCTTGCCTGTCAGTGCTTTACCCCTTGGCCCTCCACGTGTGTTTCGGCATGTATTGTTCCCCCATGTTTCACCACTCGTAGTTGGTATTGTGAACTGAAACTCTGACTATGAAAAATAAACTGCTTATTCAGGTCTACATACGGTATTAACTTGACAACTGGCTGATCTGCCACAGATGATTTAGGGAAAACTAGATTTGTTCAACAGATTTGAAGTAGGTCGGATTTGAAAGTTGTCTAAATGACTTGTTGACAATATTTGTCCTTTAGATCAAGTTTGTCAGGATGACAGGATGACATGAGAACCCTTACAATTATCTCATTTTCTAATGGAGTCCATCAACCGCTTGTCAGCAAGGGGTTTCATTGGCGTATTCTCCATGATGGTCAGCCAATCACAACACACTCCTCCAGCTCATTGTGACACACTGACATTATCAATACGTGATGAGGTAATGTTGAACATTGCTAATTTTCAGTTTGTAATTACTTAAAAGAAACACGGACGGTCGACACATGAGATACATAGTAATGAGATAATACTGCTAGACGTTTAATTAAAGGAAAGACGGAAGCTGTCTCCACGATGGTGAGCCTTGTGTGCTTAAAAACCTCCATCATGAATTAATATAACCCTAGTGTTGGCTGACTGCTTTGCTTATACGACATTGAAGCACCAATTAAAGCTCAATTAATGTGTGTGTTTAATTAATTTACATGGTTGTAAAACATTAGCAATTAGCATTACATGGCAATGAACACAGGAACATGCCTTGTCTCTCATGACGTACTCTTCTGAGATCCCGGAGTACATTAATGATGCTGAATATTATTCCAAAGTTCTGCTTCAAACCTACTAATCAAGAGCTGTGTTGCGTTCATTTGATTCATTGTTTTGAATTTGAATTTGCATAACGTTGCACAGAGGGTTGTACGGGGTGGAGTACATGACAGTACAATGGTGTAAACTGTCTGAGACCTTATGGTTTCTCGTGCCTCTATCCTCTCTTTGTCACACATAGTGTTTTATGTTGGAATATAATGACTGTGTATCAGAGACATTTTTACTTTGCAAGCATTAAAGAGAGACAACGCGATTGCATGGCAAGTGACACTTGCGTAAAATTTACAGTTAACCCTTGGATGTAAAAATGTTTTGCAAAATATCTTTCACAATATAAGAATGGAATCAGATGGTATAATAAAAACTTGGCTACTAGACATTTTTGTCACTGCACATTGACACATGGTGACATTATCACTGCTATGCTTTTTAGGGGGAAGAGGGCCAAGGGGGAGTATAATTTGAAATGTTACGAAACATTCTCTATGTCTGTCTGTGCAAAACATGGACTAATGACACAGGACAGCATCATCATAGTTGGTCCTCCTGGATAGTGTAATCTGTGAGGCACTTTCTACCCTGCTTGGCAATTAAAGGAGAGAGAGCGAGAGAGAGAGAGAGAGAGAGAGAGAGAGAGAGAGAGAGAGAGGGGTAGGTAGGTAGACACAGACAGACAGACAGACAGACAGACAGACAGACAGACAGACAGAGAGATACAGCTTCCCTTCCACCGTCAAATCAAATCAATTGGGTACTAACTGGGCTCCAATCCCAAAGGTCCAGCCATTCATAGCTACTTCAGTACAGATTGTCCAATGAAATGACTCCTGAAAAACAGATGAAGTGAGCATACCTACTGATGTTTTACGCATGTGATACTGTACATCAGCATTGAGTCTGGTGTAATTGGTACATTTCTAAAGGTTAAAATCACATCATAACCCTGCCAGACTAATGTACACACCTGGAGACAGAGAAGACAGAGAGCCGATACATCCAGTCATCAATACAGTGCAGGTATTTAACGCATCCTCAGACCTCTGCTCTCTCAGAGGAGGCCACGGTTCAATATCCACCGCATCGATTTATATTTCAAGGCCAGTTGGATTTTTTTCTCCAGTGAAAGGAATAGAATAAACTCTTAAGAATACAGTGTATCTAATTCTACACAATATTATAATAATAATAATAATAATTTGGGTGCTTATATTCATCCTATTTCACACAAGTGTATTAATACACGTGTGAGTTGGAAATGTATTTTTTTGCATATCTCACTTTCCCTGAGACACCCTCGGAGACTGGGGTCATGACCGGGTTCTATTAGTTCAGCATGATATTAACTAATGAATAAGATGTGCTATAGGAAGGACAGTATTTTGTCCAACATTTCTGAACCGCAACATACAAGTGCAAGGAACTTATAGAAATTTTCAAGATCATCATCCTTCAACAACATGATGTTGTCAATATGACCACCACTTCCATTGTTTTATTCAATGTCAACTTCATACCCTCTCCATTAGGCCGACATCCTATAAGACAGAGGGCTTGACGATGGGTACAAACTGAATGGGTACTGGGGACTGAAAGGTATTCGGGCTGAACTGCGTTTGGACTATTTTAGGAAGAGGGAGGAAAATTTGATTTCTATCTCATTATTTAATGAGTCCCCCGTCAGCGGTTATCTAATGATGAAGCGCCTGTCTCTAGGTTTTAAAATATTTAGATTTACCACTTAGATTTTACCATTCACCTCACACAACTCTAAACCAGACTTCTGCTCAGGCCTACAGAGGGGAAGGAGATGAAACATGAAAGTCCAGAACAATCACAACTACGTTGTACCGAGCTGAATGGGAGCAGAGAGGGCGATCTGACAGAAACAGAGAGTGATAAATACAGAGAGATGATCTTTCTCTGTAGAGTGGAGACCTGCAGCCAAGGCCATACCGGCAGCCTAGTTAAGTCATATAATTCTACACATCCATTAGTCTAGTCAGACTTTTAATGAGCCGAGTTGACGTAATTCAAAAGAACCCGGCCAAACAATCAAAGTGGAGAGAGTGTTCAGTAAAAACTCCAGGGGAGCTCTTATGTCTGTATGATCCTTTTAACTACATAGTATTAGGAGAGGAGAAGTAGGAGGAGGAGGACAGATAGACATGGAAAGAAAGAAGATTAGGTGGAGAAAACACAAAGAAAGAAAGAAAGAAAGAAAGAAAGAAAGAAAGAAAGAAAGANCTGTAATATGCAGTAACTCGAAAGAACAGGGGGTTAAACCACTCCCTCCCACACCTCCACCACTCAGAATAAAAAATCTACAAACTGATGGGGGAAAAATAAAAACTTTTCAAGCCAGGGCAAAAGTAACCAACAACCACCTTATATAACCATCACGTCCTTGATGTAGCCATTTGCCTTAGAACATGGTGCAAAATGAAAGCCTGATCCAACACAGCTCATGTACCACTTGCTGTTCGCTTAATGAGGAGGATTACGCAAGAGTTTAGACAAGAGAAGGGATTTATAAGGTTACAGCTTTCTGTGTGTCATACTAGATGTACTGGATGTGTTGGAATCAAACAAACTTTGCCACAGTAAATAGATTTACAACCTACTTTAGCGCAGTATCAGAAACATCAAGACTATAGGTTGTCATCAAAGGATTCCATACAGATGTAAGATCTTAATTTGACCAATATTCTGTCACAGCAAAATAATCCTGCAGAAACAGGATTTTAATGTTTAGTCCACAATGTTGCTGATCGGTGGTTAGCTATAAACTGGCCAAAAGAATGCTGCATGAAAAGTGCAATACTGTTAATATAATCATGTGTTAGTGTGGATTTTCAGTGATTTTATGTAAATCACAAAGGCCAAAATTCTCAGCACAAAAAAACGGGTCAAATTAAGAACCTATATCTGTATGCAGAATATTAAATTATGGTATGATGTTACTGTTGCCTACATATGCTTGGACTGACGGATTATGCTTTAGAACCATGATTAATGTATAATGAAATGTGTACCAATTGAAAGCTTTTAAAAAGACAAATGAAGCACAGTACTTCAAAATACTATGTTTAATTGCTCATTATTTTTGGTGATTATTCCATTTGAATTAAATTATCAAGCTAATCAGTTAGGGGAGTCATTAGAATGCCCATTGTTAGTCCTCTGTGTGCACTTGCACTGCCGAGCATGACCAGAGGTGACTGAGTATTCCAAATGATGGCTTGCCTCTGAAGCTAAGCAGAGCTGGTCCTGGTCAGTCCCTGGATGGAAAACCAGATGCTGCTGGAAGTGGTGTTGAAAGGCCAGTAGGAGGCACTCTTTCCTCTGGTCTCAGGAGTTCCCTGTGCCCCGGGGCAGTGATTGGTGACATTGCCCTGTGTAAGGTGCCGTCTTTTGGATGGGACCATAAACGGGTGTTCTGACTCTCTAAGGTCACTAAAAATATTATAAGAGTAGGGGTGTTAACCCCGGTGTCCTGGCTAAATTCCCAATCTGACCCTCATACCATCATGGCCACCTAATCAACCCCAGCTTCCAATTGGCTCATTCATCCCCCTCCACTCCCCTGTAACTATTCCCCAGGACATTGCTGTAAATACAAATGTGTTCTCAGTGAAAGGTCTGTGTCCAAAATGACTCCCTATGAAGTGGCACTACTTTCAGATCCCTTTGGGCCATGGTCAAAAGTAGTGAATAGCGGGCAATTTCAGAAGCACAAAGGGCACCCAAGGTCAACAACAACAAATAAAAGAAAACAATCTTGCCACTGAGCCCGAGTTCGCTCATAAACACAGTGGGATTTCTCTTGAAAAAAAAGCTGATAACTTGACAAGACGGTTTCCGATTCCAGCAAATTTCCTTAGAATCTTATTACACATGTATGGCATTCTGTGTCTGTGAGAACAGGAATCGTTTATATGACATTATCACAGCCGGCCAGCCCTTTCAGAAGAAATATTCCTCAAGTGGGGAGAGACTTATAAATTCAAATTGCAGTGGGAGAGGAGTCAATCCAGGCTGTATCACAACCGGCCGAGATTGGGAGTCCCATAGGGCGGCGCACAATTGGCACAGCGTCGTCTGGGTTTGGCCGGTGTAGGCCGTCATTGTAAATAGCAATTTGTTCTTAACTGACTTGCCTAGTAAAATAAAAATAAAAATAAAATGACTAACCATGTGGCCCCTCAAGAACACACTAACACTACTGGAGGTAACCACAAGCCAGATTGTCACAGCAACAGTCTAACTTTGGCATCTGTATATTATAGGTCTCATTTGTCAACTTGAATGTAGCCTATTTGCAGCCAATCAGAAGCCAACATACAGCGATAAACATTGTTATTTCCGGGCCTGAAAGAAAGTGGTGTTTCTGAAAAGTATCTTTAAGACTTTAATGCAGGGAAACTTAAATCGTTTTTACCAAATTTCTATCAGCATGTTAAATGTGCAACCAGAGGGAAAATAACTCTGGACCACCTATACTCCACACACAGAGAGGCATACAAAGCTCTTCCTCGCCCTCCATTTGGCAAATCTGACCATAATTCCATCCTCCTGATTCCTGCTTACAAGCAAAAATTAGAGCAGGAAGCACCAGTGACTAGATAAATAAAAAAAAGTGGTCAGATGAAGCAGATGCTAAGCTACAGGACTGTTTTGCTAGCACAGAGTTGAATATGTTCCAGGATTCCTCCAATGACATTGAGGAGTACACCACTTCTGTCATTGGCTTCATCAATAAGTGCATCGATAGCGTCATCACCACAGTGACAGTACGTACATACCCCAGCCAGAAGCCATGTATTACAGGCAGCATCCGCACTGAGCTAAAGGCTAGAGCTGCCGCTTTCAAGGAGCGGGACTCTAACCCGGAAGCTTATAAGAAACCCCACTATGCCCTCCGACGAACCATCAAACAGGCAAAGCGGCAATACAGGACTAAGATCGAGTCGTACTACACCGGCTCTGACGCTCGTAGGATGTGGCAGGGCCTGCAAACCATTACAGACTACAAAGGGAAGCACAGCCGAGAGCTGCCCAGTGACACGAGCCTACCGGACGAGCTAAACTACTTCTATGCTCGGTTCGAGGCAAAGAACACTGAAACATAAAAAAAAGAAAGAAGAACCAAGGCACTCTTCATATAATTAATTAAAATGCCTTTATTGGTATGGCATGTTCAATTGAAACAAAGTTTTAAAAAACCATCGCGTTTCGGCTGCATGGCCTTCGTCAGGGAGTACAAAGAAATAATACAATGTCCTCTTTTAAAACAGCTTCTTTCTTTTCACATGACATTTTCCTTCACATTTTCACTCCAAAGTATCCGTTTGTCTACAGAAAAGACTGAAAATAAAGAGCAAGGCTGCCAGTTTCACTCTGTATAGTTAATTGCTGCACCACCTAGTGAAACTGAGTGGATATGCCCCTAGAATGAAGGCCCACTATGCCAGACTGAGAGCAAAGCACTGCCAACCTTGTCTTACACCCACGCCAAGACTACAAATTGGTATTTTAAAGAAACAGACGTATCCTGGAAAACAGTGTTTACTTGTTGGACTAGTTTCCTGGACCTGTATAAACGAAGCATCTCAGAGTAGGAGCAGTGGTGGAAAAAGTATTTAATTAGCATACTTGAGTAAAAGTAAAAATACCTTAATAGAAAATGACTCAAGTAAAAGTGAAAGTCACCCAGTACTACTTGAGTAAAAGTCTATAAATATTTGGTTATAAATATACTTAAGTATCAAAAGTAAATGATATTTCAAAAATATACATAAGTATCAAGAGTAAAAGTATATATCAATTAAAATTCCTTAAATTAAGGTATCATGTCGACACAATTATTATTTGTATTTTTTTATATTCCAATACCCAAAAAAACTACACCATTTTCTAAGTACTTTAAAGTATGTTTTATTAAGTATTGTACTTTACACCACTGAGTAGGAGTACTGATCTAGGATCAGTTTAATTCACAATGATTAAGGGGGGGGCGGGGGGCTTTGTGAATGTGTGACCTGGGTCACTTAGACCGTTAGGCTAGAGTACATCAGACTTATAGTGTTCTGGTCTGCTTTAGCTGTAGATAGTGGGCACCAACTGAACTAAAAGCACTTTGTGATGACAACAATGTCAGACTGATGACAACTGTATCAGACTGATGACAACAATGTCAGACTGATGACAACTGTATCAGACTGATGACAACAATGTCAGACTGATGACAACAATGTCAGACTGATGGCAACAATGTCAGACTGATGACAACTGTATTAGACTGATGACAACAATGTCAGACTGATGACAACAATGTCAGACTGATGGCAACAATGTCAGACTGATGACAACTGTATCAGACTGATGACAACAATGTCAGACTGATGACAACAATGTCAGACTGATGACAAC
>QNTS01000252.1:50663-64018 GCA_003317085.1 Hucho hucho | reverse complement strand
AGGGTCTCGAGCTTAATGACGAGCTTGGAGGGAACTATGGTGTTAAATGCTGAGCTGTAGTCGATGAACAGCATTCTTACATAAGTATTCCTCTTGTCCAGATGGGTTAGGGCAGTATGCAGTGTGATTGCGATTGCGTCGTCTGTGGACCTATTGGGACGGTAAGCAAATTGGAGTGGGTCCAGGGTGTCTGGCAGGATGGAGGTGATATGATCCTTGACTAATCTCTCAAAGCACTTCATGATGACGGAAGTGAGTGCTACGGGGCGATAGTCATTTAGCTCAGTTACCTTAGCTTTCTTGGGAACAGGAACAATGGTGGCCCTCTTGAAGCATGTGGGAACAGCAGACTGGGATAGGGACTGATTGAATATGTCCGTAAACACACCAGCCAGCTGGTCTGCGCATGCTCTGAGGACACGGCCAGGGATGCCATCTGGGCCGGCAGCCTTGCGAGGGTTAACACATTTAAATGTTTTTCTCACATTGGCTGCGGTGAAGGAGAGCCCGCAGGTTTTGGTAGCAGGCCGTGTCGGTGGCACTGTATTGTCCTCAAAGCGAGCAAAGAAGTTGTTTAGTTTGTCTGGGAGCAGGACGTCATGGTCCGCAACGGGGCTGGTTTTCTTTTTGTAGTCCGTGATTGACTGTAGACCCTGCCACATTCCTCTTGTGTCTGAGCCGTTGAATTGTGACTCTACTTTGTCTCTATATTGACGCTTAGCTTGTTTGATTGCCTTGCGGAGGGAATAGCTACACTGTTTGTATTCAGTCATGTTTCCGGTAGCCTTACCCTGGTTAAAAGCAGTGGTTCGCGCTTTCAGTTTTGCGCGAATGCTGCCATCAATCCACGGTTTCTGGTTGGGGAAGGTTTTAATATTTGCTATGGGTACAACATCACCAATGCACTTGCTAATAAACTCGCTCACCGAATCAGCGTATACATCAATGTTGTTGTCAGATGCTATCCGGAACATATCCCAGTCCACGTGCTCGAAGCAATCTTGCAGCATGGAATCGGATTGGTCGGACCAGCGTTGAACAGACCTGAGAACGGGCGTTTCCTGTTTTAGTTTCTGTTTGTAGGCTGGGAGCAACAAAATGGAGTCATGGTCAGACTTGCCGAAAGGAGGGCGGAGAATAGCCTTGTATGCATCACGGAAGTTGGAATAACAATGATCCAGGATTTTACCAGCCCGGGTGGCACATTCGATATGCTGGTAAAATTTCGGGAGCCTTGTTTTCAGATTAGCCTTATTAAAATTCCCAGCCACAATAAATGCAGCCTCAGGATATGTGGTTTCCAATTTACCTAGAGTGAAATGAATTTCTTTCAGTGCCGTCGATGTGTCAGCTTGAGGGGGGGATGTACACGGCTGTGATTATAATCGAGGAGAATTCTCTTGGTAGATAATGCGGTCTGCATTTGATTGTAAGGAATTCTATGTCAGGTGAACAAAAGGACTTGAGTTCCTGTATGTTGTTATGATCACACCACGTCTCGTTAGTCATAAGACACACACCCCCACCCTTGTTCTTACCAGATAGATGTTTGTTTCTGTCGGCGCGATGCGTGGAGAAACCAGGTGGCTGTACCGACTCAGATAATGTGTCCTGAGTGAGCCATGTTTCCGTGAAGCAAAGAACGTTGCAGTCTCGGATGTCTCTCTGAAAGGCAACCCTCGATCTGATTTCGTCTACTTTGTTGTCCAGAGACTGTACATTGGCGATTAAAATACTTGGGAGAGGTGCACAATGCGCCCGTCGACGTAGCTTGACCAAAAGATCGGTGAGTTTCCCTCTTCTCCGGCGCCGCCGTTGTTTTGAGTCGCCGGGTGCTATCCAGTCTATTGTCCTGGTTGGGGTAACAAACAGAGAATCCTCTTCGGGAAAGTCGTATTCCTGGTCGTAATGTTGGTAAGTTGACGTTGCTCTTATATCCAATAGTTCCTCCCGGTTGTATGTAATAAAACTTAATATTTCCCGGGTTAACAATGTAAGAAGTAATACATAAAAAAACAAAATACTGCATGGTTTCCTGAGAACGTGAAGCGAGGCTGCCATCTCTGTCGGCGCCGGAAGTTCCCTGTGGGTCCCCAGGACCAGGATAACATAACACTAATCAAGACAGAGTGAAACCCTTACAGAATGTAAGAGCTACTGTAATATCCTCCTGTATCCAATATGTTATATGTGGACCAGTACAGTTTCCAACAAAAGTGTGAAAAGCCACATTGCCAACGTTGTAACTGTACTGTAGGGAGCAGCAGCAGGTACATGAAAGGAGATGAGAGGAGTTTGATTGTGCGTCAGTGTTCTCTTTGACAGCTGGAAGACCTTTAGCTAGCTAGCCTAGGGGGGTAGAGGAACTATCATCTACAACCTACCACGCTACTTCCCACAGGACTCTCCTACTCCCTCCCTCTCTCCCTCCTTCATAAATACAGTTTAAGAAGTTCTGAGTGCGAACAGTCATGTACTGCTATGGCATCAAAGAGGGAACATCATTGGATCGAGTATATCACCGTAATGCCAGTTTTTCCCCACGTTGGCTGGATAACATGAAACTGTAGCATCATACCGTCAGCTATGGCCCGAAACATGAGAATCTAGGCCTACACTCAGAGTAGATTCTTATTTTCATGGGTCTTGTTAGAATCAGTTCTAGGCAGTATAAACAAGCAGTACTCTATAACCGAATACAACATCAATACCAAGATACCACATAGTCATACTACAGCCAGGGGTGTATTGGCCATCTGGCAATTCTGGCAAATGCCAAATGGGCTGGACAATTTTTTAGGTGGGTGGGCTGGTCGAAATTGACACACAAAAAAATGTCATATAAAAAACAAAAATGTGACATGGCATCAGCAAAGAGACCTTTTCCGACTCTGTCATCAGTTAGATAGACAAGATCATGGATTGTAAAATGGAAAGGGTGCCTATAAACGTACAGTAGAATGAGCATATTCTACATTGTCACCTCACTCACTGCGAGTTGGTAGCCCACACTGTGACGTAGGCTGGTGTGGATAAAATGCCTGGGCTGAATTCCCCTGACTACAGCACACCATTATGTAGATCAAGAAGGTATTACTGCATGATTAAAAACCGTGGTGAAATTTAAGTCACCGGTAACCCCAATATATCAATCACTGACCTTGATCGAAAAATGGTGAAGTATAACTCCAAAATAATTAACCTGCACTAACTAACTGCAAGGTACCTTTATGCAAAAGCAGGAGTTTTATATAATTTGAAGACATATGAAATATACCAGCAAAAACTTTAAGGTCCTCGTTAATTACAAGGCCAGATTAATATCCTTTCCTTTCCCCACTTAGAAAAAGAGAGGGAGAGCGGAAAGAGGGAGTGAGGGAAAATAAATAGAGAAAGAAAGAGAGTGGAAAAGTGAGGGAAAGAGAGAATGTTAAAAAGAGAGAAAGCAGAAAAGAACGAGAGAAAGAGAATAGGCAAAAAGAGGGAGAACAGAAGAGAAAGAGAGAGACAGATGGGAGAGATGGAGGGATGATCAGAGGAGCTGAGCGGAGGAGGGGAGAGAGGTTTATTCTGTATGACGGTGGTTAATTACCAGGACAGTTCAAAACAATCTTCCCTCTCTCCCGCAGTGATCATGCCGCAGGCCAGTATCCTACGCCATTACAGCCTCCTGGGGCGGAGACAGACTGTACAGCGCATCCTGTTACTGTTCATTATCTATCCTGTTGCCTAGTCACTTATTTCCTACCTATATGTACATATATACTGTCCCTCAATTATCCCCTACCCCTGCACATCAACCCTGTGTACACTGTATATAACCAAGTTATCATTACTCATTGTGTATTTATTCCTCGTGTTATTATTTCTCTATTATTTCGACAACCAAAAAATATCTGCATTGTTGGCAAAGGATCCGTAAGTAATTACACTGTTAGTCTACACCTGTTGTTTACGAAGCATGTGACAAATACAATTTGATTTGACTTGATCCCCCATTGGCTACATTTAGACAAGCAGCCCAATTCTTATAATTTTTTATATCAGATCATCACTGAAAAAGATCTGATGTGAAAAGATCTGATGTGATTGGTCAAATGACCAATTAGTGGGAAAGAAAATCAGAATTGGGCCGCCTGTGTAAACGCAGCCATTGGAGAGCATTTCTAAATTGACCTGACTTTCTCTCTCTCTCCATTCTCTGTCCCGCTCTCTCTCTTTCTCGAAGTCCAGAGATCCAGTTTTGTCATACATGTTTACAACATGGAAACTGATGAAATAGAGAAAAAGGATCCACACTCTTACAAGAAACCCAGTGGTCAAAACTGTGGAAAACTGGTTGAACGAACGTAATAATGATGGTTGTAATGATGTAGTCTCAACCAGTTTTGTCCGCTGGGAAGGGTGAACAGAAATAAAGCAGTTTATTCCATTTTAGACATGGATAAGTGTATTCCATACTAGAAACTTCATTGGAACTTAAGTTTTAGGACCCATGGCCCATGCATTGTGGGGGAAGACTGCTTAGCCTCCTCCATCTTGGCTCCCTAATGTAGTATTATAATCGATGAGCATTCATCTCTCATCCCTACAGTGGATTTATGATGACATAGCTGCAAAAGGCCTGAAGAGAAATGACCAGAGATTAATGACTCGTTGAACTGGGGGAGGCTCCCAACACAAACTTTGTGATGCATGCAACGTTTGTTCAGCATGTATGGATGTTGTTAGACATGAAGCGAAACAATAACCTGAGGCACAATTTTGTCCAACAGGTCTCTCAACCTCTCTCTTTCTCTCTTTCTCTCTCTCTCTCTCTGGCCCTATTTTCCATCAAATTGCATATTTCACAATATGGGCTAAATTCGTAAGTTGAATTATCTATATTACATTTGCTTCGAGGCTTTTGATAATATCGGATGGCGTTGTCGTTGATGGTGAGGTAAAGCAAGCCAAATGTTAGGACAAGCTTGACAGGCAAACACAAAGAAGTGATTGGCCAGCAGAAGCCTCAGGCAAGGTGCTGAATAACATTGGCTGTTAGGGGCTACTGTAGTACTTCATTTGGAGTTATATATGTCCTTGTTTTGAAAGCGAATTTCTACACGATCCCCTGGGAGAAAATGGCCGCCGGTATGTCACATAAAAAAAAACGTCAATTTGGCTCCGTCACGTTTCCTTGAGTGTAGCCAATGGCTTTCTAGTGTCGTGTCTTTGGCATCATTAAATTGAAGACTGTTATTTTATCAAATAATTTCTCTGTAATTATTATTACGTGATTAAACTAATCATGTAAATGTAATTAACTAGGAAGTCGGGGCACCAAGGAAAATCTTCAGATTACAAAGTTATAATTTTCCTAATATAACTCTTCAGATATTTGAATATCTGATCAATTAGTCTTCTAACTAATGAATTATTCTTTACCTCACGTTAGTCTCATTCCAAACGTCGTAAAGTGTTGGTTATCTGCACGAACCCAGCCTTTACTGTGAATCACCCATACACCAATTGTCTTAATCATTTATTTACTAACTAACTAAATAATCACAGAAATGCATAAACAAACAAACAGTAGATATGGTTACAAGGAAATGATAGGGGAGGTTCCCTAGTGTGCTAAGCCGATATGACGGCTTGGTGGAGAAAGGGAAGTGGGTGTGGACTGAGAAGGGTGGGAAAGACAAATGAGACACTACACAGTTGATAATTATATTAATTGAAATGCTAATCCTTTGCACATGAACGCTCATTCATTCGGGAATAATTGCAATCAATATATATTTACGCTAAGTGTGTCGTCATGATCTCTGTTGGAATCGTCCGTCTTTCTGTTGGAAAGTTCATCCGCGCGTCTCTCTCTGCTTCCCTGAAGTCTTTCTTGTTTAGAATGGATACTTCAGAGTACCATTCAGAAATGTTTTTATAGAATAGTTGTTTAGGCAGTTGTCGGTCCTCGCATCCAATGGTACATAATTTCTAGCTGCAGACTAGTAATTAGTATCTAAGATTTGCTCTTATTCTGTCGGGATCGATAGTCTCAGAGTTTAACTACTTAGGGAGTGGTGGGGCGCTCCCGACACTACCCGGTGAAATGCAAGGCGCCAAATTCAAAATCCAAAAGTTAAGAACATAATGCGCCAACAAAACAGAGATTTATGGATATAATAAATGACTTTTTCTAACAAAAGAACCATTGGATATCTTCGTTGGACACTTGGGAAGCCCTCAGCAGAAGTTCTTCAAAAGGTAAGGGATTTGTTTTCGCTGTGAAATGTGTTTTGTGTGAACCGCTAGCGCCCCACTACTCCCTAAGTAGTTAACCATTTCCACCCGTGTAGCCAAGGCTCCACGTGGTGTGGTTAGGAATTCAAAAACCATTACAACCTTAGCTTATACTGAGGTTTTTGTGGTCTCTACTCAAACCTTCACCCCCTCGGTGATCGAGGTACGGATGGTCTAAAGAGGATTTCTTCAGGTGGGGGTTTTATTCGTAACAGTAGAAAAGGGCTGTCCCTTGACGCCAGATCATGTCTGTGCTCACGGGGGCGGGCCAATGACTTAGTTAAACTTTAAAGGGAATATAATTCTCTCACATTAACATCATTACATCATTTCACAAATAGTTTCATCTTTACTCATTCATTTTATACAATAATTAGACACAAACATCATAACTGAGGCTCCTGTATAAACAGAGTTATGGTAATGTGGCTGTATTGTCTTTCATGAGGTCACAAACATGAAACAAAACGGACCGAAACAACATGAAACAAAACATGGATATTGTTCAGTTCTCAAGTTCTGTGATGTAGAAGAAGTTCCTTTGTTCTCTCTATGTGTCTCTTTCTGCATGGCCAGGAGGAGAGAGTCCCCTCCAGGAATTTACGACCTGAGATAACAGAACCTGGGTGTAGGAGAGAAGAGAGGGGGAAGCCACTTGCTATACCCAAAGAGGGCCACATCATGACACTAGCAAAGGAGGAAGGAGGGAGGAAAATATCTATCACAGTTTATCATTAATGTGGAAATAGAAAGACATCGTACTCAAAGGTCATTCCAATGCACAAGAAAGACACTCTTGATGTCTAACGCAGAAATTGAAGGACACTTGGAGGAGAGAAGAAAAGGAATAGGAGGAGAGGAAGGAGAGAAAGAAACGAAGGAGTAAGATAAGAAAAAAAGGAGAGAGAAAAACAGGAAAAGATGGAATCCCTCAGACGAGTTGTTTGAGTTCATGTAAGGACACTTGGAGGAGAGAGGAAGAAAAGAGAGGCAAAATTTGATGGAATTCAATAATCCATAGACAAGTTTATTTCCTGAGTTCCTCGTCCATCTGGGGACTTGGAGAATACAGCCATTTCACACAGATTCTCTCCCTCAATTTAGGAACCATATGCTGCTGCTTAACCTTTCTGGATTGCTGTCATATGGCAGACTATTGGGTTATACTGGCAAGCATTTGTGAAAGAGTTAGAAGACTGTGCATGACAAATGTTCATCTTAATGTTTACTCCCTAGAAGACATCATTGACTAAATTCAGCATGAAAGGAATGGATTCAGGAGTATCGTATTGGTCCCTTGTGTCACATACAGACTGCATAGTATTATTCGACACCTATGCAAATAGCTTGCTAATAAGCATGTCATGAACAAATTATCCAAGAACCATGAACATTGCACAGCATGTGAACTATTCAAATGTAGTAAATCCAAATAGCTTCACTGCCTGCAAATCCCTATCCACCCTCAACAATCTAGGATAAAGACAGCCAGTTTGATAAAGCAGTCTGTTGAGGATTAAAACAACAGGAAAAACACTGAAATTAGAGAAACAAGGGAATGAATGACTTCAGGCCAGAAGCTGTCCAAAGCTACGTTGATCTATGACCACACACTCACACACTCAAACACACACACACACACACACACACACAGAGAGCTACCGCCACACACACTCACACATACAAACACACACACACGGTCAAACACGCATGCACGCACGCAGACACACACACACACACACACACACTGAGCTACAGCCACACACACACACACACAAGTACACACTAAGTTATGGCCACACACACGGCCAAACACGCACGTACGCACACACAGACACACACACACCACCACCACCCATCCAACTCATTTGAATGAACATGATTACAAGAGTTCACATCGGGGTCACCAACGTCCCTGCTATGGTGGTGTCGTCATTTGCTAACTTTGCTGTTGGTAGCATTTTAATACTCTCCACTGCTCGTTTTGCCAACACAGTAATCACAGATTCTGGACAATTTGTGGCTTACTGTACTGTGTACCGAAACCACAGTGTAATCCTCTCTGTGAAAACAAATTCCATGTGACAGAAGTTTCAGAGACTGAGTGTAGTGGCAGTGCTACAGGGAGACAGTAGACATGGAAGAGGAATGTGGGTTCCTTTAACAGATAGTGAATCCATACTGTATGTAAGATTGTACAGTGGGATCCTCTTTTATAGATATTGAATCCATACTGTATGTAGGACTGTACAGTGAGATCCTCTTTTACAGATAGTGAATCCATACCGTATGTAGGATTGTACAGTGGGATCCTCTTTTACAGATAGTGAATCCATACCGTATGTAGGATTGTACAGTGGGATCCTCTTTTACAGATAGTGAATCCATACTGTATGTAGGATTGTGCAGTGGGATCCTCTTTTACAGATAGTGAATCCATACCGTATGTAGGATTGTGCAGTGGGATCCTCTTTTACAGATAGTGAATCCATACTGTATGTAGGATTGTGCAGTGGGATCCTCTTTTACAGATAGTGAATCCATACTGTATGTAGGATTGTACAGTGGGATCCTCTTTTACAGATAGTGAATCCATACTGTATGTAGGATTGTACAGTGGGATCCTCTTTTACAGATAGTGAATCTGTATGTCACGGATCCCCCCGGTACTGCTGCTCATTCCGTTCACCAGCTCCGGAGGTCTACGTCACCGGCCTTCTAGGCGTCACTGAACTAGATTCATTACCACCAACCCCGGACTGTCTTGTCTCATTACGCACACCTGGTTCCCATTCCACCTGATTAGTATGGGTATATATGTGCCCTCTGTTCCTCATTGTCCTTGTCGGTTATTGTTACCATGTCCGTTGGTCCCCTGTGTACCTGTGCTGTTGTATTGGCTTCCATGCTTCGTGTTATTGTGAACATATTTTATAGGTCTCGTCCCGTGTATTATTTTGAGGTTTACACCTCGCACTTTTGCTTGGGTGGAGTAAATAAAAAACCCTATTACGTATTCCTGCGCCTGTCTCCAATCATTAGACAACGTGACACTGTATGTGGGAATGTACAGTGGAATCCTCTTTTGAAGATGGGGACTCAAGGGTTCAGAACCAAAGCACAACAGTAGATATGGAGTTTGAGTTTGTGCGTGTGTGTGTTTCTGTGTGTTTCTCTGTTTTTCTGTGTTGGTACGTGTTGTGTGTGTGTGGTATGTCTGCTTTCCACTCCACTGAATTAGCCGTCCCATGATGCCACGGTGCAGCGAAGCAGGAAATTATACTTCCCAGAGCCACTGTGTTTTCAGTTCTTTAAAATGTATACATCGCCATGTGTGTATGTGTGTGTGTGTGTGTCTGTATCTCTCTCTGTGTGTGTGTGTGTGTGTGTGTGTGTGTGTGTGTGTGTGTGTGTGCGTGCGTGCGTGCGTGCGTGCGTGCGTGTGTGTGTGTCTGTGCATGCATGTGTGTGTCTGGGTCTCCGTATATGTGTGTATATGTGTCTCTGTATGCATGTGTGTAGTCAGTAGCCCCACACAGCCCTCCTAAGGAACACCAGTAGTTTTTTGATTCAAAGACTTCCCTCTTGATAATCATTTGATAAAAAATAAGATAGTTCTCTCTTTGACTGTTTTTTTCAAGTTTTTGTGATCAAATGTAAGCATGGGATGCTCTGTGAGCTCTATGAGAGGGGGCTTTGAAATATTGTTTGAAACTGGCTTGACTATTAATGTTTGCTAGTTAGACTTCTGTCTTGACTGTGTTCAGCTTTACATCATTGTAGAAAAACAACGCTCTAGAATACATCTCTATGTAGTCCTACAGTAGGCCTACAACAGCATCATAATTGTATAATCGCACGCTAATTGTATAATTGTGTAACCGCAGATTATGGATGAAGACTGTCATGAAAATAAAATAACTGTCCTAACCATTTTAACTAATATGAAAGCTACAGAGGGTCAAAGATCATAACCCCAAGATATGCTAACCTCACACCATTACAATAACAGGGGAGGTTAACATGTCTTGGGCATATGATCTTTGACCCTGTGTAACTTTCTCACTTATCATTATTCACAATTCATTCAGGATTATCCGTAATCATGGTAGCATCCACATTAATGTGGAAGTGTTCAGAAACATATTCTATTCTTATTTACAATAAAATTAAATCCAAAATGGCCCAATGCAGTATTTACGATTAATTTCTATTGGGCACAAAATAATCTGAAACACAACCAAAATGAACTACAAATGCATCCAACAAGTGTGTAGAGTCACAAGCTTGATGTAGTCATTTTGTGCTAGGAATATAGGACCAAATATTTTACTTTTGACTACTTTATTTATAAGAATCTTTAGGGGTTTCAAAAATGTTTACCCCTACCTTTATGAGAAAAACTGAATTACTTGTTAAACAAAATCTCTTTCTCTGAGCATTTATATTTAATATAAAATAATATAATTTTCCAACTGTTTTTAGCATACAATATAGCTCAGTATTTATAATATTCATTTATAATAATATTCAGTCATTACTGTTCATCTTTGTAAAAATGTTCAATAATTTCAGACCCCATTGTATATATGTTTTATTTTATAATTTATCTGACAACTAACCATCACCCAAAAATCCATGACCTTCACAGCCCTAGGCAGGCAGGCAGGGTAGCTGTAGTGCTGTGTCACTACAGCTTAGGGTTCGATCCCAGGGTGTGTCACAACCGGCCATTGCGATTTTCTTGGCTCCTCGCGCTCTAGCGACTCCTTGTGGAGGCCCGGACACCTGCATGCTGACCTCGGTCGTAGATTGAACGGTGTTTCCTCCGACACATTGGTGTGGCTGGCTTCAGAGTTAAGCGAGCGGGTGTTAAGAAGCACCTTCAAAGGAAGCATGACTCAACCTTCGCCTCTCCCGAGCCTGTTGGAGAGTTGCAGCGATGAGATAAGACCACAATTGGATCGCAATTGTATATCACAAAATTGGGCAGAAAAAGGGGTAAAATTACAACAACAAACATTTTTTTTAATAAAAATGTTTTTGACAATTTCAGACACGCTCAAGTTGCAGCAATAGTGGCTCATACATTTCATGAATATTGCAGCTGGCATGGCAATGACATAAAATATGATATTAATTTACACCCACGAAGGAAGATATTTGAATGCCTTTCCTGTTGAGTAATAAGAAAAAGGTAGATAGAAGGTAAATATGGAAACATGAATATATTTTGATGTATTGTCATCCGCTTTAACCTCTGTCCTCTTCTAGGTTCATCTTGAGTCGTGACAGTACCAGAATAGTTTTTTGTTTAAATCATAGCAGCTTTGACTAATGTATATTATACAGGGTGCATGTCAAATGTCAGGTAGAGTTAAAATTAAGTGTAGTTTGAATTCTGCATATATGTACAGTACATGTAGTACATTTACATTACATACAGGTTAAGTCAAACATAAACACACTATGACATGCTGTCATACTAACAAATGTCTGCAGTTTGTGCAATCACACAAAGCCTGCTGTGTTCTTATAATCAAATCAAATGTATTTATAAAGCCATTTTTACACCCAGCCTAAAACCACAAACAGCAAGCAATGCAGTTGTAGAGTCATGGTGGCTAGGAAAAACTCCCCAGAAAAGCAGGAACCTAGGAAGAAACCTAAAGTGGAAACAGGCTCTGAGGGGTGGCCAGTCCTCTTCTGGCTGTGCTGGGTGGAGATTATACGAGTACATGGCCATTAAGGTCAGATTGTTCATAAATGACCAGCAGGGTCAAATAATAATCACAGTGGTTGTAGAGGGTGCAACAGGTCAGCACCTCAAGAGTAAATGTCAGTTGGCGTTTCATAGCCGAGCATTCAGAGGTCGAGACAGCAGGTGCGGTAGAGAGAGCGAGAGAGAGAGAGAGAGAGAGAGAGAGAGCAAGAGAGCGAAGCCTGCTGTGTTCCTATAATCGCACGTCAATACTGATTCAAAAACAAACCAATTCCATTCAAACTTCCCTTGCACTTGCTGAAACACTGCTTACAATATGAATGAAAAATACAGAGAGGGACAGTGGCCTGTTTACCAGTTAGATTACATTATCTTTCATAGCCAGCCTGCTCTACAAATGCTTCCTTATCTGTCAAGCCATGTATCACTAAATTCAATTAGGCCCACATAAATATTTTCATATGTGGCAAGTGAGCTGTGAACGGGAATGGTAACGAACAACTTCGGCCTCAGCCTGAGACAGGAGAGAGAGAGAAAGAGAAAGCTATTTAAATAGAGACTGAGGCCGAGACTGAGACGGTGGTGATAGAGACTATTTTTAATTTAAGTAGGCTAGTCAGACTAGGGATATTACCGTTTTTTTCAATTGCTAACATGCATTGGTCAAAACTGAAGTCACAATGTCAAAACTCTTCACAGAAGTGTATGTGGGCCAAACTGTGAATCATTTTTCATTGCTTTCTCACAAAATGCATTCAATGACCACATTCTCTGAAATCCATGAACTCTTTTCTCATTCATACTCCGCCACCTGCAAAACTATATATTTGCAGCACCTGTTGTCAAATGCTAACACACTGTTTCCAAAAGTGCTAAAAACACATTCAAAACAGAATGGTGACAAATGTCGTGCATTTCTGCAGTAACCAGATTGAAACATATAGAAAATCTTAGCAGATTATTTAATTATTCCAAACACAGCTGATTGCAATTTCACCTGAAAGCCTACCCAAGTGTCCTTAGTCTAGTTACCAACCAGACAAAAGAGGACGGCTTCGGAATGATTTAGTTTGGGAACATGGATCAAGGAAGACAGGTTGGTGGGGAAAGAAGAGTGACAGGGTTGGATTAGACATTCCAGAAGATACTTTCCAAAATGCATCGCCAGAGAAGACATAAGATGTGATGTTGATGAGAAATTGTGGCCAAATGCAGGAGAGAGGGAGAACTAGAACCCTCACAGTACTGTACAGTTTGAGTGATTATACTATACATGTTGTTGATGTTTTTTTGTGTGTTTGTGTCTCTGTCTCTGTGAGTGTGTGGCTCTGTCTCTGTGTGTGTGTGT
>QNTS01000252.1:13697-45511 GCA_003317085.1 Hucho hucho | reverse complement strand
GACTTCAGTATTTCCTTACTTACTTACAGGTATCAATAGTATCTTAGTTGGGACACAGGAGAACAATGAAATAAAGCAGACTTCTTGCCCTAGTGTTCCTCCTGCGTATTAAAACCATTCCATAGGGAGGGTGATAAAATGGATATAGTAGAGACATAAAGAGAGGGAAACAATAAAAGATATGGAGAGAGAGAGAGAGAGAGAGAGAGAGAGAGAGAGAGAGAGAGAGAGAGAGAGAGATGTATTTATTTATTTGACATTTTGCAGGATAAAATCTCTTGAGATGCACCATTTAGTTTTCAATAGCTCCCCCAAAAAACTAACAATACAGTAGACAGACAGGCAGACAGACAGACAAAAACAATTGCTATGTTGTTGACGTAGCAGCCAGAAGAGCAAAAAGTTGTGAGTAAGCTGAAACACCTGAAATGTGTCGGGGTAAGTATTTATTTAGTTACACCCTTGTTACCATTCATTACTCAACATTACTGCAGGTGTTCAGCTCAACTCTGTCTGAACTCAGGCTTTATAATACAGTATGAACATCAAGAGAGAAAAAAGAGAGAGAGAAAAAGAGAGAGAAAAAGAGAGAGAAAAAGAGAGAGAAAAAGAGAGAGTTGATAGAGTGGGCGAGGGAGAAAGGGGGGTATTATAGAGAGAGAGAGAGAGAGAGAGAGAGAGAGAGAGAGAGAGAGAGAGAGAGAGGAAGAGAGAGTCTGTAACTAACGATTTTTACATACTTTAATTAACAGGGGGAGATGTGTGTGCGTTTTTCAGTTTTTCTGTGTGTGTGTGTGTGTGTGCGTGTGTGTGTGTGCGTGCGTGTGTGTGTGTGTGTGTGTGTGCGTGCGCGCGTGCGTGCGTGTGTGTGTTTGTGCCAACCTCTCATTCAGCAATTTACCACCAAACACTTGTTAAGTAATGCTACTGCTGTATAATCAACTTACAGTATATCACATTCCCTCATTAAAACAGAGTTGCATCATCATTTCCCCCTTATGGCCTCACATTTCAACAGCAACAGTGGTAGTAGCTATTTATAATCAATCTGGGGACTGAGGAAACTTCAAGGCACACACCCAGACATACCAGGATATCTGGCAATTTCCTCATCTCTTTATTGAGGCCTGCAAGAATGAGTCCCAAATGACACCCTATCCCCTACATAGTGCACTACTTTTGACCAGAGCTATATGGGCACTACATGGGGAATTGGGTGCCATGTGGGACCCAGCCATACACAGCCAATAACCAGATACATAAGGAAAGCAGTAACAACCCCTCTGCGTATATGTAGACTGTCTGGAGGTAGAAATAGGCTGTTGTCTAATGGACCCGACAGGTGCTAGCCTACATACTGTATCAAAGAGCTCTAGAAGCAATTAACACCTTACCTAAGGGCATTGTTCACACAAGGCCTTCATAAGATTCACATTGACAATGCCTGTCTAGCGGTGAAGTGTTTTCATGACTGGGCCCTGGAGCGTTTCCTGACTTGATTAAACTGTGGGGCCTTTTTATTATAGGCTGTCACAAGGGTCCAGAGTATTACCTTAGGCACTAAGTATAGGCTATCACATGGGCCCAAAATATCTCCTGATTGGGATACCCGGTCAGGGATAACTCCAGGCCCTTTTCATTCATAACAATCACACATTTTGTACAAACATTGTGTAAAAACAAACCTATCAAGCTCATTTTCTGATGCCCCTCCCACTCAGCAAAACTCCTCTAAAAGAAATGTATAACGCATTGATATCTATGAACACTCACTCTCTCTCTGTTTTACTGAGCACTGTTGTATTATTAGGTTTCAAACCAAGCTCCTCTTTACTTCTCTTAAGGAGTTATTACAAATTAAAATGGGTGAATGCGTAGAGGGGGTGACTATCATTTGTTTAGAAGCTACTTTCATGAGGATAGTCAAGCTCAGAGAGAGAGAGACAGAGAGAGAGAGAGAGAGGGGAATAGAGTCTACCTTTAGCAAATACAATGGAGAGACAGGAGTTCAAAGTCACGTACTTCTTGCTTCCCCAGACTGACTCTGTTAGCAAATCTCCTATCATCGAGCCGCATCTATTTCCCTCCACTAAATGAAAGATGCTTACGCAATATGTTTGGTAATGGCCGATGTTTAAACAGGTTATTATCATTAAAATCGAAATGGGATTCAAAAGAGAAGGAGAAGGGGATAGTAAAGTTAATGTGGCGTGGCCCCGTTTTACGGCCACTCGCAGTCTTTTAGATAAACCGCTAGATCATTTTAATTAGACAGTGTGTTAATTGAGTGTGGGTCCTGGGGTATAATACAGTATGTCATTATTAGTCTGCATCAACGGCAACCCCTCACAACTGTGACACCATTCACCCGACTGAGTGAGAAAGAGAGGAAAGAGTGACAGAAAGAGGAAGGGGGAGGGAAAGAGTGTTTGCATGTGAGAGACAGAGAGAGTGAGTGTGAGCGAGAGCGAGGGAGAGAGAGAGGTAGGTGATCTCCCCCCTCAACATCCTCTCTGACATCATTACTTAGTCATCGCGTTCGGCCTAATGTGCTAACATTCAGGAAATGCCAAGAGAGATCAACGTTACAAGGTATCTTACTTTGCCTAAAAAAACGGTGGTAAAGGTCAAGACTCTATGCCCAGGGGGAACATGCTGCATATACCCCCTACTTCGATCTACCTACAACACTGCACCACGCAGTCCAACCACTACCATCCAAACTGTACTGGAATCAGATGTTAGCGAGCCAGAGACAATGTCACGGTCGGCTCCTACTTTAAAGAGGTTTAATAGAATGAAGATGAAACCAAATCACATTTGACACTCTTTTATATTAATGTAATTAACACCCAAACACAAACTCTCTCTAACACACACATTCGCAAACTCACACACACACACACACAGACATGCGGCTCGGTGCTCTGTCGACACCCTTGTACTGCAGAAAGGGATCAGTAGCCAAGCGTATTATTACACTCAAGTCAAACAGTCTTAACGTATCCTTCCACCAAGGCCTACTCTAGTACCGCTACCGTGGCGATGGTATTGGAAACACAATGAGACCATTAGCTTGGTGATTGACTGCCTTCAGAACCTTTCATCCAATGGGTATCTCCGAGCCATGCAGAAGACGTGAGTCAGAAGACGTGAGACGTGGCTTCTGTGGTCTTAGATATTGCTCTGTTCCTACAGCAGGTGCTACGGTATGCAATGTGATTGTAATTGACCCTGAATGTGTTGTAATGCAGGCATCAATGCAGCATCAATGCAGGCATACTGGGTAAATGTGTGGCTATCAAACGCTGATAAGCCAACTGTAGTTACATTAAACTACCTTCAACGGTAGGTCTTGGAGAGCAATTATGACAAGGAGTTTCATGACCTGGCCCGACCAGGGAAAGTTCACTAGGACCCTAGTTATAATTCCATCGCCTTTCACATGTTTCTCTCAAACCAGTCCATTAACTAGATAATAAATGACATGCATGTAGTCAATCTTGATAAAGTGACTAAACAAGATGCTAAACACAAGCACATAGCTCGGTGCTAGCCTGAAAAGGTTGGGCCAAGTGCCCCATCTGGAATCCCGGCCAAGACGTTAGCTCTGGGGGGTAAGTCAAGACGAATTCTCTGTCTAGTCATGGCGGCGCATGGCGTCTTGCCACCAAGCTTCACTACTTCCACTGTGGAGAGGAAACAAGGGCTGGGAAAACACATTTGTTAACACAAAGTAGATGAAGAGGGGAAGGGATGGAGGGATGAAAAGAGAGAGTCCCTTTGGAAGAGTGCATTATTTATAACACCCCATCCTATCCTCCTCTCTTCCCTTCTTCCTCCAGAGAAGTTAGTTCCTCCATAGCGCTAGGTATCAAAATGGTGCCACTTTACAAGCCATTAGCATTACTAAATGGAAGGGAAGCCATCCAAAGGGTGAGATGAGACATAGACAGGGCTAGGATCAAGCCCCCTGTGTACATCCTAAATCATGTTCCAGGCCTTCTGGATGCCAAAGCTGTGTTTAGCTATGCCAACCAACTACGCCACCCTCTCCTAACTGTTGGTGGGTGCAGTAAGGGGGTTGGCGAACAAAGATATTCTTCCAGACGAGTGGATGTTCTTGACTAAGGAAGTTCATTTCAGTTCAGCTCAATTAAAATCAGATTAGTAAAATTAATTTCAGTTCATTTCAGTTGAGTTCATTTCAGTTGAGTTCAGTTCAATTAATTTCAGTTTAGTTCAGTTTATTTCAGTTCAATTAATTTCAGTTTAGTTCAGTTTATTTCAGTTCAATTAATTT
The DNA here is from genome assembly GCA_003317085.1 of Hucho hucho. Classification (NCBI taxonomy): domain Eukaryota; kingdom Metazoa; phylum Chordata; class Actinopteri; order Salmoniformes; family Salmonidae; genus Hucho; species Hucho hucho. The sequence continues at coordinate 41,208 of QNTS01000252.1, read as the reverse complement.
CAGTTTAGTTCAGTTTATTTCAGTTCAATTAATTTCAGTTTAGTTCAGTTTAGTTATATTCATTTCATTTGAGTTCAGTTCATTTGAGTTCAGTTCATTTCAGTTTAATTTAGTTTATTTCAGTTCAGTTCAATGTGTGTGTGTGTGTGTGTGTGTGTGTGTGTGTGTGTGTGTGTGTGTGTGTGTGTGTGTGTGTGTGTGTGTGTGTGTGTGTGTGTGTGTTGGTGTGTTTGCCTATTAGCTCTCTGAAAGAGATGTAGGCATTTCAAAGATCAGCTCACTACGGTGATAACCTGCCCGATATATAATGAACTCTCCTTACATTAAAGACCACTCACAGAGTCCCACTGCATCTTATTCAAATGCATATTTAGATTTTCTCCAATGGATGTATGAAGAACAAAGAGAAAACCATGTATTGCATCATGAAGAAAAAACATAAAGATAAAAAAATGGCCATAGATCCTGGCAGATTTTCCTGCACTATTGACATATATGTATATATTTACTACCAGCGATGTGCATTACTGGAAGCATCGACTTAAAAAGCGAGTGGATGAATGAAATGCATTATCAAGGTTGAAAATCACTTAGGAAAGTGGCTTTTATGATAGTAATGATCAGCATGAAGCAAAATAATGGCGGCCATTTTGTATCCACACTGGCAAGAAGAAGGAACCCTGCCATTATATTCATAAACACCACTGAGACTAAGAAACTCGACACTCAGCCCGTCTCTCTCCCCATAGGGTGTCTAGGCTAGGCTAGTATCCACCCAGGGCTCAAGCACACAGACAGACAGACAGACAGACAGAGAAGAGACCACATTAGCCTTGTCTACACGCCTCAGAGGGTACAACCTGCCTTGGGGAACAGAACACACCATAACACTACTTCTACCCATGACATCCTAGAGGAGTAGTGGCACAGGGCACAACACAGCTCAGGCAGCACAAGCAAAGCATTCTGGGTAGAAGTTTAAAAAAAAGGTAAAAGAAGGAAAGGGAGTGTGGTGGCGCAACGGCAACTGAGGGAATGCATGGGTGAGGCCAGAGTAGACTTGTTCAGCCACCCACCCCTGCTACACACACACACCAACTCCAACTGCTGTGGTTAAGTTAGAGTTAGAGGACTTCAGGCTCCATCAGGCCGTCCTTGAGGGCTTAATTCATCACCCATACAATCAGGATCTAAAGCCCAATGAAGATAAAGTAGCCCAGTACTAGTGTCTGAGAGCTGGAGGAAACATTCTTGAGTAGGCAGTCACTCCCCCTCACCTGGCAATAAGAAAATATTTCAAAATTGATACCTGTTTGCATCTTCAAGATAATTATTACAGATTTACAGCTAGGGGGAAACGGAGGCAGGGAGTTGGGCTGGCTGTGGTAGACAATACACCCAGAAAACCTGTCTCACTCACACGGAGCCGAGCGCATACACACATACACACACATACACACACACAGAGTCCGCACACACACTCACACACACATTCACAAACGTACCCCGAACCGCCGCAGCCATCACTGCGAGTTAAAAAGCAAGTTCATGCAGCATGTCATAATAATTTCAGACAGAGGACTGAAACTGAGGGATTCATTTTTTTTATCCAAATGAAATCAAGCAAAAAGAGGCAGCCACAACAACAAAAGAAACATGTAAGAAGGATAAAAAGAGTCCAGTGGCTTTCTCTGCTCTGAGTCTGCATGGTTGTGGAAATGACTTTTATTCATTTCGCCTTATTATTCTGTTTCAAATGAAGGCCTCTATCCCATTTTGGGGGGATGAAATCATTTCAGTATCATTTTAGTATTCAGAATAAAATTGGGATGAAATGATCTGGCTGCTACAGGAAGATGATGCATCTGTGTCATAACAACCATTTATTTATTAGTAGCCTGAAGTATTAGCCAGAACAAGGACAGGTCCTATCATTAACATGACCTACACGTTCCAGTGACCTCAGTTAAAGTACAAGCTGTCTTCACTCACAGAGGATGAGACAGGTTGTAGTGCATCACTAATTAATACCCTTCTGTAGACTGACAGATTTTGGTGGCAGAACAACATGCAACAGTTATGGACCAAAATCAAATATGACATACCAGTTTTCTTCTGTGCAGTTGTAAAGCTGCTATTACAGGTTCATAGCTCATAGCCTGCCAATCAATGTAATTGTATTATTGACCATCACCATAGGTATTGATCACAAGGCATGATAAGGACAGTGCTGTGAATGTTTGCTAGGGAAATTCAGGCTTCACTAGGGTCCTTCCCTGGATGATTTCACTGCCCCTGATTCCATGAGAGACCATTGTCTCAGGCTCTGCATCCCTACACAATTGCAGATGCTGCTTTTAGGAAGCATAATGATAGTCTCTCGTACATTGTACGCCACCCTTTGGAGTGTCTATGTAAATGCAGGTAACAAGTGCACCGATTACTAATTTGGGGAGCGAGGCATTATTCTGCATATAATTTACTCTGGCATGATGACAGTTTGTAGATTAATTTATAAAAATCCATATAAATGGTAAATATGCATATAAAGTCCACATAATTCATAGGCATAGAATATAATTATTAAACTAGGCCTATTAAATCTATAGCTTTTGTAAAGGAATTGTGAACATAGAAGCAACAGGAACAAGCCAGCAATTCAGACGACCACACAGGCTTGCTTTCATTCAATGCGAAATGTCGTTATTACAAGTAAAGAGTTCAAATAATTGATATCCCCGTCAAAAATATTTACAAATCTGTCCAGTCAATTAGCCTAGATTGGATGAAAAATCTCGGATCCAAAGCGACGTATTATCGATCTATAACAAAACATATTGCAAAATACAGGACACGTGAACGATTATAATTTATTTCAGTCCTATTCATTACATATAAACAAATTAAAAATAGAGGAATTCACCTGTCAGAGTAACCTATATGCGCAAGTAAAGTGAGTGTTTTCCAACCGCTATGTGAAGCAATGCTGCTATCCGTATGGCACGGGCACCGAGTCTGCAGCAATCAAGCATATCTCCGTGTGCAATAGCAATAACTGTCCAACCGGGCCCCGAATGCTTCTGGAGGTGCTGAAACCTATGTGGGATATAGTGCCCTGCTGTGCGCAACTGAACCAATGCACCTGTTACTGCGGACAAATAACTCGCTAAAACAAGCGATTTTTTTTTTGTGCACAACACAGTTTGGATATGATAAGCCTTTAGAGTCCTTGACGAAACGTAGTGCTTCATAATATAACATTTTATTTTGTGAAATACAAATACACATGACAAATGGTGAATAATCATCACTTACGCTACTGTTTTGCCCCGACCAGTAAACCACTGCGTGGTTATGCGCTGAGTCCCCGGTCAAGGCGAAAGTATTGCTGCTTAGTTTGGGATCATCTCCTCTGGAAGTCCCTCGACCCTCGTCCCTGTTCCACTTGAATTCGGATCGGCCCAGTCTGTGTCCGTCCAGTAACGGACCAGGACTCCTTCTCTCATCCGCTGTCTCTCCTTCCAAACCGGGGACACCGGTCCTAAGGCTCTCCCTAACCTCGGGGGGTTCGGGACCACTTCGCTTCGCTCTCCGTAACGCAACATCCTCAGCAACATCCTTGACTTTACCCAAATCATTCACCCCAATATTATATTCACCACCGTACCTTTCTTCGTTTTCACTAGACACGGTTAAATCTTCCAGAGCGACTTTTGGGGTAACTCCATCGTCAGTGAATCTCGGCTCATTCACGAGAACACCTGCCTGTTGGGTGTCGCTTGGTACTCCAGTATTTTGGTCAGTAACTCCGAGTAGCTGGTACTCCAGCCGGACCTGTTCCAGAGCTTTGGCCGCCTGCCTCGTACCATCAGCCGCGTGCGTACCGGTATCCAGCTGTAATTCCTTCAGGTGTAGCTGGACCGGCGACTGGCACGATGCGCAAGTTATCTCCGCCTTGGCATTTAGCAGGGTATGAGCGGAGATCAGAAGCCAGGTACACAGAGTTAAGTGCAAGCCTGGGCAGAAGCCAAGCCAAGTATCCATTGCTGGTATAGTTAGAGATTTAAGTCCAACGCACGGAGCGGGAAAACCTTATCCAACCGAGGACCAACTCCCCCCGAAGTCGGTGAGATTGTCGGGGTATTTAGAAAAGCGCTCTTCAGCTAAACTGTTCACGTTCAAGGAGCTGGTCACCGGAGCCACCACATAGGAGAGGAGCTGTATCGAAGCCGAGCTGCCGAATGTGCGCCCGGATGAGAGGGAGACTGTGAGAGAACGCGAACGCAAGAGAGAGACGAGAGCGAGAGCTGAGAGAGAGAGAGAGAGAGAGAGAGAGAGAGAGAGAGAGAGATGCGCTGTGGCTTTCACACTGGTGGTGATAGCCCACTAGTAATCGAATATGATACGACCGATAAAGACCTATTCAAAAAAGCTTTCATCAGAGAGATAACCTCTGACGATGTTCATTGTCAAATCAATGGTGTCAATGTATAATGATGCTTGATGTGATTAGGGACCAGGATGTCCAACACATTATAGTCTTCACAATGCTTCAGAACTCATTATTTTTATTAACCCGAATCAAAGTAATTGGTTTTTAATGTACTCCTGTCCAAAGGAAACCGTATTTCCTAAAATGCTTCTAAATTACTTCAATGTAGCAGGTGCTCTGACACCTTAGACTCTTGCCAATTAGACATTCCATTATGCCATGACATAAAGGTTAATATGCGCACAGAGGGAATTATTAGCGCAATAAAGCAATGGCATTTTTTAAAGATAAGCAGCCTAAGAAAAATAACGTTTGCGCAACCAGATCATTAAAGAAATTGTCAAGTTATTAACTTGTTATTATTTGAGAAAAGGTGTTAAAGTAACTGTTCAGTGTTTCCAGATTACCATGAAATTTGACCTACTACAATTACAATTACAATTTGACTGAAATAGTTTTCCTTCGATTTTTTTTAAATGACCAACACCATTGTTGGAATAGTGTTGGCGAACAACAACAACAGAACTGTGTGGGGTATGAAAAATATGAATGTGAATAGGCCACTGATTGGCCAGCTCGTCCGCTGATCCAGACATCATCCTCTACTAGGCACATTTGAAACTGTATGTTTGAGATAGCAGTTTGAGGTGTGGTTTGTTATAGGTCTATGTTAAAGACCTGTGCGCAATGCTTGTATCGCTGCATGCTCAAGAATGAAACAATCTTATCATCAGTTTCATTTATGTCTCATTTATGTCTCATGACAGCCAACAAGAAAAAAGACGCGACTAGAAATGAACGAGGCGCACGCGGCTGAGTCGAGTCTGACGGCATATAGCTGGCTGCTGAGTCGAGTCTGACGGCAGGGTACTGTACTGGGCTGGGGCATTCAAATGGAGCTCTAGTGTGCGTCCATAGAAGGCCCAGCGCAGAAACAATAGGATGTATTGGGCGGATTTGGCAGGGAGTTACGCTATTCCCAGTGGGAAAACACAACCAGCGCCAAGAGGAGAGAGTCAGGTGGACAGGGAGGGAGGGATAAAGGGAGGAGGAGGATAGGGAGGGATGGATGTTTGGGATTTGGAAAAAGACACCAGGTGTTTATCAACCCAAGACTTAAGAAGCAGCCAAAATGTGAAAAATTATAACACATTGGACATTTCAAATTGTTTCTTTTAGAAACTAGCCTCCATCCCAGAAAACAATAAGACAGAAATTTGCAGAATGTCCTTCATATCTATAATAAAATAGCAGTAGATGGGAGAATCAGTCCACAGGTTCTATGACCTCCAATGGCTTCTGTTATAGCGATAAACTTGAAGAAAGTTGAAGTTGGAAGTTTACATACACCTTAGCCAAATACATTTAAACTCAGCTTTTCACAATTCCTGACATTTAATCCTAGTAAAAATTCTCTTTCTTAGATCAGTTAGGATCACCATTTTATTTTAAGAATGTGAAATGTCAGAATGATAGTAGAAAGAAGGATTTATTTCAGCTTTTATTTCTTTCATCGCATTCCAGTGGGTAAGAAGTTTACATACACTCAATTAGAATTTGGTAGCATTGCCTTTAAATTATTCAACTTGGGTCAAACGTTTTTGGGTAGCCTTCCACAAGCTTCCCACAATAAGTTGGGTGAACTTTGGCCCATTCCTCCTGGCAGAGCTGGTGTAACTGAGTCAGGTTTGTAAGGCCTCCTTGCTCGCACACGCTTTGTCAGTTCTGCCCACACATTTTCTATAGGATTGAGGTCCGGGCTCTGTGGATGGCCACTCCAATACCTTGACTTTGTTGTCCTTAAGCCATTTTGCCACAACGTTGGAAGTATGCTTGGGATCATTGTCCATTTGGAAGACCCACTTGCGACCAAGCTCAAACTTCCTGACTGATGTCTTGAGATGTTGCTTCAATATATCCACATAATTTTCCTGCCTCATGATGCCATCTATTTTGTGAAGTGCACCAGTCCCTCCTGCAGCAAAGCACTCCCACAACATGATGCTGCCACTCCCGTGCTTCACGGATGGGGTGGTGTTCTTCGGCTGGCAAGCCTCCCCCTTTTTCCTCCAAACATAACAATGGTCATTACGGCCAAACAGTTCTATTTTTGTTTCATCAGACAAGAGGACATTTCTCCAAAAAGTACGATCTTTGTCCCCATGTGCAGTTGCAAACCATGGTGTGGCTTTTTTATGGCGGTTTTGGAGCAGTGGCTTCTTCCTTGCTGTGCAGCCTTCCAGGTTAAGTTGATATAGGACTCGTTTCACTATGGATATAGAAACTTTTGTACCTGTTTCCTCCAGCATCTTCACAAGGTCATTTGCTGTTGTTCTGGGATTGATTTGCACTTTTCACAGCAAAGTACGTTCATCTCTAGGAGACAGAACGCGTCTCCTTCCTGAGCGGTATGATGGCTGCGTGGTCCCATGGTGTTTATACTTGAGTGCTATTGTTTGTACAGATGTCTACAATTTTTTTTCTGAGGTCTTGGCTGATTTCTTTTGATTTTCCCATGATGTCAAGCAAAGAGGCACTGAGTTTGAAGGTAGGCTTTGAAGGTAGGCTTTGGGCTTCTTGGAGGAAACATTTAATGGTTCAATGTAGCAATGCATTCCTGGAGGAACCCTAGAGTGGAGGCGTGGCTTAGTAGGGGCATGGCTTTAAGATATACACTATACTGTATACACAAAGTATGTGGACACCCCTTCAAATTAGTGGATTTGGCTATTTCAGCCACACCGTTGCTGACAGGTGTATAAAATCGAGCACACAGCAATGCAATCTCCATAGACAATCTCCATATTATCTGTCCATAAGACCATTTTAAGCTGTACACTCCACAGAGCTGGGCTTTACGGAAGAGTGGCCAGAAAAAAAGCCATTGCTTAAAGAAAAAAATAAGCAAACACGTTTGGTGTTCGTCCAAAAGGCATGTGAGAGACTCCCCAAACGTATGGACGTAGGTACTCTGGTCAGATGAGACAAAAATTGAGTTTTTGGCCATGAAGGAAACGCTATGTCTGGCACGAACCCAACACCTCTCATCTCTCCGAGAACACCATCCGCACAGTGAAGCATGGTGGTGGCAGCATCATGCTGTGGGGATGTTTTTTATCAGCAGGGACTGGGAAACTGGTTAGAATTGAAGGAATGATGAATGGCGCTAAATACAGGGAAATTCTTGAGGGAAACTTGTTTCAGTCTTCCAGAGATTTGAGACTGGGACAGAGGTTCACCTTCCTGCAGGACAATGACCCTAAGCATACTGCTAAAGCAACACTTGAGTGGTTCAAGGGGAAACATTTAAATGTCTTGGAATGGCCTAGTCAAAGCCCAGACCTCAATCCAATTGAGCATCTGTGGTAGGACTTAAAGATTGCTGTACACCAGCAGGAACCCATCCAACTTGAAGGAGCTGGAGCAGTTTTGCCTTGAAGAATGGGCAAAAATCCCAGTGGCTAGATGTTCCAAGCTTATAGAGACATATCCCAAGAGACTTGCAGCTGTAATTGCTGCAAAAGGTGGCTTTACAAAGTATTGACTTTGGGGGGTGAATAGTTATGCACACTCAAGTTTTCTGTTTTTTTCGTCTTATTTCTTGTTTGTTTCACAATAAAAAAAAAAAAATCTTCAAAGTGGTAGGCATGTAGTGTAAATCAAATGATACAATCCCCCCAAAAATCTACTTTAATTCCAGGTTGTAAGGCAACAAAATAGGAAAAATGCCAAGGGGGGTGAATACTTTCGCAAGGCACTGTACCTGCCCAAATGCATAGAGCCAACTGTTTGGTGTAGGAAGAATAATGGTCTGGGGCTGTTTTTGATGGTTTCGGCTAGGCCCCTTCGTTCCAGTGAAGGGACATCTTTACGCTACAGCATACAATGACATTCTAGACAATTCTGTGCTTCCAACTTTGTGGCAACAGTTGTGGAAGGCCCTTTCCTGCTTTAGCATGACAATGCCCCTGTGGACAAAGTGAGGTCCATACAGAAATTATTTGTCGAGATCGGTGTGGAAGAACTTGATTGGCTTGCACAGCGCCCTGACCTCAACCTCATCGAACATCTTTTGGACGAATTGGAACGCCGAATGCAAGCCAGGCCTAATCGCCCAACATCCGAGCTTGACCTCACTAATGCTCCAAAGCATTACATATGAATCTTAAAATAATACATATTTAATAAGTGTGAAGTAACAAAGTGAAAGTAATTGGCTTTCAGATAGCACTCTAATAATGCAATGTCTTAGTAATTTGAAGAAGTAAATGTGTCAATATAAGGTCACATGACGAACAGAGGGATTGAGCATTGGGACTGATATTAAATTAGAGGCCGCCACCTGGTGTTTGGGTTAGAGATACGTTTCCTGTGGAACAATAGATAGCCGCCAGTACTCACTGAAAAAAAAACTGTCTGTAAGGGACACAGTGGGGAAATTTGGGACAGAGGTATGAATAATAAGAGTAAGAGATGTTTTTAACCATTTCCAATTATTATTACTCAGTGCTATAGTTTGGGTAGCACCAGTGATCTAAGTAAGAAGGTAGTCATCTAAAACAATAATCTGTTTCCATTATGTAGAACTGTTTCCAGAATTGAAGTAGATCCAAGTGAATGTTTTAGTACTGAATATTGAGCTGATAAGCAAGCACCACCTTTTTGAAGGTCCTAGCAGATTTGTTAAACAACAGGTTTCATATTTTGTCTAGTTGTCACAGGAACAAATGTCAATGCAACAGGTCAAAAAGATAGGTCTTTCTTCTAGGACTTATGGAATGTCCACTACCACGTAGTGGAGATACATTATCAAGGGCCATCCACTTTGAATATGTGCCATTGGGAGGACGAACTGAAATACCAGAAGAATGAGGGAAGGGGGTGGTCAACCATGCCCATAATTCATTTAGGCTTAGCCAAAATGGTTTATTTGGGGTATCAGGTTGATTGTGGAGGTCTGCACACTGAATGATTTGAGATAAGAATTGAGATACCAATCAGTCATTACCATGCCACTCGCAACGAAAGCTCCAGCTGAAATGTCATTGCCAGAATCCATAAATGAAAATGTGTAATAAAGCATATGTGTAACTGTATGAAGCGAAGGTCCTTCAACCTCATGACTTGGTTTTTGCTCTGACATGCACTATCAACTGTGGGACCTTATATAGACTAGTGTGTGCCTTTCCAAATCATGTCTAATCAATTGAATTTACCACAGGTGGACTCCAGTCAAGATGTAGAAACATCTCAAGGATGATCAATGGAAACAGGATGCACCTGAGCTCAATGTCGAGTCTCATTAGCAAAGGGTCTGAATACTTATGTAAATAAGATATTTCCGTATTTAAAAAATAAATACATTTGCAAACATTTCTAAAAACCTGTTTTTGCTTTGTCATTATTGGGTATTGTGTGCAGATTACTGAGTTTTTTTATATTTATTTAATCAATTTAAGAATAAGGCTGTAACAAAATGTGGAAGAAGTCAAGGGGTCTACTTTCCTGAGGTACTGTATGTCTGAACTCAGAATCAAATAGGCTTCGCAAAAATAACATTGTCAATGCTGTTTTCTGTATTTATTGAAGTCTCATCAGATGTGTCCATAAAATAACTATCTTAAAGCCACTCCTCCAATAAGCCACGCCTCCAACCTCTACAATATATCATTAAAAAGGTTCAAAATCCCATCAAAGTCATTCAGATTTTAAGCTTTACAGAGGGGTTCCTGGAAGACCCTTTTCAGATCTTTTTCAACTGCAAAGGTTTCGCTGGTGTGGCAACCCAAAAAGTTCTACGAGGCACCTTTACTTCTAAGAGTGTAGTGCACTATATAGGGAATAGGGTGCCATTTGGGATGCAGTGATTGAACATTTCCTGGGGATGGAAAAATGCCATTTAGCCGTTAATTTTTCTTGCTAATTTCACGTTAATCCACTGCCATACGTCTAATGTGCCTCCCAAATGGTACCATATACCCTTTATAGTGCACTACTTTAGACAAGGGAAATATAGGAATAGAGAGCCATTTAGTCCAATAGGGCTATGTCCCACCTAACAGCAGCATTCAAAAGAGCCCTCAAATTGGAAGCAATTGCTAGTGTGTTGTGAATGTGAAATTCACCTTCAACACAGCAGGACCGGAAGCAACCATTTTGCTCAGGGACTTTACATTCACAAAATAAAAAATACATGTGCCATTGTCTGTCATTGTCCCTATTGACAAAGCAGTGATATCCCTCACTCCGCTCTTCCTTACCTCAACATTATGATTCACTACTGAACCTTTCACAAACCACAGCTCCGACTAAACTGTTAGACACAATAGTTCACATCGCAAGGATACAGTCTATACAGAAGTTTCACCCTCTTCCAAATATACTCAAATGCTTTTCATAGGCACAAGCAGCACTTTCAATAACCTACCTCAAATGGAAACTTAGAGACTTACAGATACCTTGTTCTCTCCAGAGTTTACTGCACCTACACCTAAATGTCCTTGAGGTATGTCACTTTAATGCATAGCTGCAACCTTTGTACAATATTTTATGAATTGCAATTCGTACAATATGTTACGAATTTACACACTGCATAATATGTTATGAATTCCAATTTGTTGTCGATAACATTAGCAAGGTGGCTTAAGCTAGATAGGTTAAGGTTAAGGTTAGGGTTAGGATTTATGTTAAAGGGCTAAGATTAGGGGAAGGATGAGCTAACATGCTATGTAGTTGCAAAGTAGCTAAAAAGTAGTAAGTAGTAGAAAAGTTGCTAATTAGCTAAAATGCAAAAGTTTTCTGTGATGAGATTCGTACATACAACCTTTGGGTTGCTAGACGTTTGTGTTATATACTCACTCACCCACCCTACTTTAGTGTTTGTCTTAAGTAATCTTCTGTAACAATACCAAACATAACATATCATACTAATTTTAGATTTCCAGATTTACATTTACTATGTTACATCTAGTCTATGAGACCAGGCTGCACAGCGATGGCTCAGCTTCCCCCAAAAAGCCTAATTGAATTCAGCTAAGTCAGCTATTTTGGAGACTAACTGCCTACAGAGGACCCTGAGATGAAAAGATCGATGTTGTTATGTAAGGTAAGTAGGGGATATGGAATGGATTGGGGTACAAACCTGCCATTGGCAAGTACACCTGTGAAGGAGACGAGATTGTGAGCCGGCTTGTAGGAGAACCAAGAAGCAATCTTCACTGTCAGTCTATATATAAGATTAATGTGAAAATCAATAGACCTGCTATTCACTTGACTCCCCCCGCTGTCCTCTTTTATGGGAGAAAGAAATCTAATTTAAGAGCTTTAATTATTATACTACTTTGACAAAGTTTGAAAATGCTCACACACATTTTATCGCCACCGCCAACTTGGCTCATAATCATTGTTATGATCTTTTGAGACAGATACTGTAATTCCCACGGTAACGATCCGGTTGACAGTATATGTAATAGGTTATTTGGAGGGGGTGTGCTGTGGCAAGGGGAAGATGACACCAAATTTACTTTTAACAGTATGCTTAATGTGGTTTGTAGCCAATCGTTACAGTTTCAGAGGCTTCCTCAGTAACATACTGTACAAAACAGTTGGCGCTAAGAAATATAATGCAGGAACAAGCTGTAGAGAGAACTAGCATAAACAATTAGAGGGAGGTCACATTTGTACAGAACATCCACAGGTAGAGCTGGACTAACATATGGTTGTGTTTGGTTATGAGCGTATGTAACACATAATGTACTCTATGTTGATCTCAGTCTCATTATCAGACTAAAAAGGTAAATTATAGTCACATTTCGAAGGACTCTTTATCAAAACCTGACCTTTTACAACAACAGGCCAAGCAGTCAACCCACGTAAGCCTCTTTCAAATTCATGTCGTCTTCAAACGTGCTGTATACCAAAGGCTTTGGGGGTATGTACTGTGTATCATCATGTGGTTATTGATCCAATGGGACCTCATACAATTACAGTGGTCTGTTTGGTGACACATTCAACATACTTGCTTTATGTTATATTTAACTAGGCAAGTCAGTTAAGAACAAATACTTATTTACAATGACAGCTTAGGAACAGTGGGTTAACTGCCTTGTTCAGGGTTAGAACAACAGATGTTTACCTTGTCCGCGCTGGGATTTGATCTAGCAACCTTTCGGTTACTGGCCCAACGCTCTAACCAGTAGGCTACCTGTCGCCCCAATGGTTGTCTCTTTACGAGGTTTGGTCAGTAAGTAATACCATTGCAATGTGATGTTGACTATCTTTATTGGGTACAGTCTCAGGGGACTATGGTGACGCCACTGATATGTTTGGGTGTTGTCAGTGTATGGACAGTGGTCTGAGCGTCAAAAAGTTTGTTAGTGCATAGGTTTTGACTAATACTACATTACCTTTCAAACACTAGTGCTTGGACTAATGAATAATACACCAGTGTCAGCAAATAACTATCCAGCAAACCTGGAACATTCCCAGAACGTTACCTAAGATTCACATTAAGTTCCAGTTTTAGTGTTTTAGGAACCTATCTCTTGTCACATCCCCACAATGTTCCCACAGCCTAAAGAAATGTTTTAGGAACTTTTACAGAACATTAAAAAAAGGAATCAGGGAATGTTCTTGAACCATCAGATGAATGTTTTTTGCACCCTAAAAGAAACGTTGTATAATCATCTGCACAGCGGGACAGTTTCTATTTTGTGATGTCCCCACAATGTTCCCACCAGACTGTTCCCACATCCTAATAAAACATTCTGGGAACTTTTAAGTGCGGGCATGTGTCTGTTTGAGCCGTGGCGGTTTCCCGAGACCTACATATCATTATTGACAATGTAAAGATGTTTAGCATTAATCATGAGCATTGTAAAGGTTTAATAAATCATTATTATTAGTACTCACTGTTTGGCAAGGGTTCTGGTGCTTCCTGGTTTGGGAGGTCAGCCCGTTTAGTTTTGAGACAAGCAATTCTATCTTGTGTCGGGGGCACGCGACACTGAAAAATTATCCTGGGGGGGATAGTTTTTATGGTTTCATTTCATGTCCTTTTGACAAGGGTTCACACTATTACTGAAATGTGTCCGTTTATGGGAATTACAATGGTATTTCCTTGATGTGTTAATTGTGATTTATTGCCTTATTGAAACCATGTAATTGTTGATTGGTTGATCAGTCATGTTTCTGCTCAGGTGGTTTCCTGCAAGGCTGTAAGAAGCTGTGATTTGCCATTTGACAGTGAGGAGAGAGGGTTATATCAGGCCAGAGCTAAAGGTCTTGAAAGAGAATACTTTTGAGCCATGTGTACATTGCCTTTATTTCATTTGTACATTTTGGACAAATTTGCAGATAGTGTTCATTTATTATGTAATACTGAAACTCTGGCACCTGCATTTGGTCGTCCTCCTCACTAATCCACCGCAACGGTCATCCTTACAATACCCATAATGCAAAGAAAGGCCTGAACATCAACACCACTATTCCCTTTTTCACAACAACATGGGGATGTCCTGCCTTGCAAAGTTATCTCCACATTATCTTTCCCAGTGCTGTTTTTATCTCCCGTGTAGAGATATCACCCTGTGTGAGTCTCTTCGTGTACAATTTCTCCCATCTCCCCTAACTTAAATATATAAGAAACAATCTGTCTTATTCCAACAATCTGTCTTAAAACCATGCCATTACGGAGTGGAGAACCTCTTCACAATGTTGAGTTGCTCGGTGAACAGGACATGATGCACCTTTTATCCCATCTCCCCCCTAGAAACAAAGAGATAGAGAGGGGAAAAGAAAGAGAGAGAGAAAAGATACACATTTAAAAAACAAAAACAAAGAAAGACGTCCTGATGGGCAAAGCGTGTTTATGACCTGTGGAGAGTTCTCTCACTCTCTCTCTCGCTCTTTCTCTGGACTTGGTAGGTCAGGTATGAAAGCCGGGGGAAAGGTAAACAACCGATACCAAGCACAAACAGACTCTGTTGCTTTCACCTAAGCACTCTTCAAAGCAAATCTAGCTGCGTATTCCATCTCTGAACTCATAAATGGATGCTTTTAACCTGATGCAAGGAGCAAATTTAATTCCTGTATTCCTTTTCCTCCAAGCTCAAATGTTCTTGTGTTTAAATGCAGGGAGCAATTTCAACTAGTGGGAGGTCTGGAGATTTAGAAAGAGATTAAAGCCACTGTGAGGTTGGAAAAAGCTTCCAGAACCTGTTGAATGGGAATTTCCATTTTCATCATCCAAACATTTCAAAGGCCAATATATCTTAAAGGTCCCATTTGGAGAGAGAAGGGAGAAGAACATTACTTAGCCAACACTGTTCAGTGGTGTGTGTTGGTGGTTGGGGGGTCCTGCATGCGTGGGTGTGCATGTGTGTGTTTGCGTGTGTGTATCCGTGCCTGCCTGCTTTTGTCTGTAAGAAGCTGTGATCAGTAAAGAGATCAGTAAACTGTGGCCAGCTCTGGGAAAACAAGTTGGAGGAGAGAAATAAAGAGGAATGTGGTTATGAAAACCATTGATATTTATATTAAAGTATAAATATTAATGGGAAAGTGCAGCCAGCTCAGCTCTCTAGGTCCAATTCTGAATTGTGCCTCCATTTTGATTTGCATACTGTACCTCTTATGCCACCCATAAAAGAATGCAGTGACTGCACTATGATAGATATTGATATTGACACAAACATTAAAACGATAGAAACCTATTGATCCCTAGGCCTTTGATTCTTTAGTCTGCTCTGTGAAGTTTGGCTCTAAGCACATTCCCAAGAGGAGTTATGAAATACATTAGAATACGTTCACTTTCCATCCCCACAGCGCTGATAGGCAGAACCACATACACAGGGGGTTTGAATTAATGCAATGCTGAGAGGCAGGAATATGATCTTCTTCTTCCTCTTCTTCCTCTTCTTTCTCTTCTTCTTCAAGTGGTATGCTATTGTGGATATTGGATATTGGAACAAAGCCCAAGACTGATAATAAGTATGCAAAGTCCCAAAGGGGAGACACTCAACTTCACTTTATCCCCTTCTTCTCTGCTCATCAGCACCTGTCCTTCCTACCACCGTCCACTACCCATCCTCTTAATTCATTTTCTTCTCTCATTTCTCTCAGGCGTCATGATAATACCGTCCCATTCCCTCTCTCTGAAGCTAAGCAGCTTCTCTTAATTATCACCGCGGCGAGGTGTATCAAGTTCTGTCTGGCTCTGCCAAAGGCCTGTCCTCCTTCCTCTCCACAGGTGGCAACTGTAATGAACTCGTTTGGATTGCTGCTCTGATCTCTTTTTTACTCAGTTTGCTTTGTGTGTCCTCACAGAAGGAACAACGAAGGTCTTTATTTGTCAAGCTAGTTACACAGGAAGGCTTAACAGAATGAATGCTTAACTTGTCAATCAAGACCTTGGACGTTCCAGGTCAAGTTCAAGTGGGTAGCTGATGTCTGGAGCTCTTATGAGTAGATGAGGACATTTGTGATGTTATGCAAAAGGGACATGACAGATATTGTAACAATTTGTTCGATATGTGTTCATACGTTATTAGTGATGGTTTGTTTTAAAGTTTCCTCGCTACACCACACACTTCACTCATAGTTAAGCCAGTACCTAAACCCTTGCGTAGTCTTAACATTCTGTGTCCTCCCCTTGTCCTAAGGGTCAAAAATGACCCGCCTTCACTAAATCCCCCCAAAAAAGCAGCTTATTTGAATTTTAAACCCCAAATCTATTTTGCATGAAGAAACAACCTGTCAGTCATCACAAACTTTGTGAATATCTGGGTTTTCCCTCTTTACAATGACTGCATTTAATCAGTGGACACCATTTCGTTTTTATTACAACACACCTGTCATACTTGTTTTCTTTACTAAAGTAGAGGTTTAATATTATTATTATTATTGCTAAAGGTACTGCATAGGTGTAAACATATTGTTTTTAGCAAGAGATAGCACTTGTATAGCCTAAGAAAGTAGCAGAAACGTGCAGAAAGGAGTTTTGAATGCATTTTATTGAAGGGTGTCACGGATCCCTGCGGTACGGCTGCTCATTCTATTCACCAGTTCCGGAGGTCTACGTCACCGGCTTTCTAGGCTTCACTGAACGGGATTCATTATCACCAACCCCGGACTGTCTTGTCTGATTACACACACCTGGCTCCCATTTCCCCTGATTAGTATGTTATATATGTGCCCTCTGTTCCCTTGGTTATTGTTCCCATGTTCGTTGGTCGTGTGAGTACCTATGCGTTGGTGCAGCTGTTATGCTGCGTGCTTTGTTACGAGTATTACGGGTATCGTCCCGTGGTGTTCAACAAGGTTTACCCTCGCTCTTTTGTTTTGGCACAGCCCAGTGTTTTGGATACATGTTTGTTTTGGGTGTATTAAAAACCCCTATTGTGTATTCCTGCGCCTGTCTCCTAATCCTTTATACCAGCGTGACAAAGGGAAACAATAACAGTCTTGAACTTTTAATTCTTATATACTATACAATGAATAATTCATCTACAAAATACTAGTCTTCTCCCATTTTTTCCCCCATTGCCCCCACCCACAAGGTGTGTCAACAACAATAAATAAGATAATAGATACACAAATCTAATCAAATCAAATTTAATTTGTCACAATCACATGGTTAGCAGATGTTAATGCGAGTGTAGCGAAATGCTTGTGCTTCTAGTTCCGACCATGCAGTAGTATCTAACAAGTAATCTAACAAATTCACAACAACTACCTTATACACACAAGAGTAAAGGAATGAATACGAGTATGAATACGAATAGGCAAGATGCAGTAGATGGTATGGAGTACAGTATATACATATGAGATGAGTAATGTAGGATATGTAAACATTATATAAATGGCATCGTTTAAAGTGGCTAGTGATACATTTATGTAATCCAATTATAATTATTAAAGTGGCTAGAGATTTGAGTCAATGGCCGAACGGCATAGGCAAGATTCAGTAGATGGTTTAGAGTACAGTGTATACATTTGATATGAGTAATGTCGGATATGTAAACATTATATACAAATTGTTTAAAGTGGCTAATCATAAATCGTGAAGAACATAAGTCAATCAACTCTAATTAGCACATGTAGGACAGTATGCAAGTGTGTGTGCATGGACTTTGCATATGTATTTCTCACATGTGCAGCATATCATATTTGTT
Organism: Hucho hucho; assembly: GCA_003317085.1. Lineage (NCBI taxonomy): Eukaryota > Metazoa > Chordata > Actinopteri > Salmoniformes > Salmonidae > Hucho > Hucho hucho. The sequence continues at coordinate 23,547 of QNTS01000252.1, read as the reverse complement.
TTATAGTCCTTCTTTGGGGGGCAGAATTGGCATCTCCTCCTCTTGCCTGCCCAAGCTGCAGGTAGTTCAGGACAAAATTCAGCCCCCTGAACAGCTTTCACAAGAGCTGCAGAGGCTGCTGTGCGGGGGAGGTGCTCCCTTCTTTGAATGTTTGGGGTTACAAGTGCCTTTCCCAGATGTTCCAGGAAAACCCTCCTCTTGTTCTTCTTATCAGGCATCCAGGTAAGGTTAATCTTGTTCCATATCACGAAGGCATTGTATGAGGACACAGCAATGATGTTATGGAAGATGACCAGGGGCCAGCGGGCAGTCATCCTCCTGCAGCTGTAAGTTCCAATCACTTTGTCCAGGTTGTCCACGCCTCCTTTGTTGTGGTTGTAGTCCAGGATGATGGCTGGCTTCCTGTCCTCATGATCACTGATCTCAGCCGTTTTGTGTAGTGTGGTCAGTAGGACCGCATTCTTGTTCCTCTTTGGGAGGTAAGAAAATAGAGTGGTGGTGGGGGTGAAGGCAAACTTTGATGAGAAGGCCTCTCTCCCCCTTGTTGCGAGGAGTGCAGGGGGGAGCTCATGCTTGTTCTTTCTGTGCCAACCATGGTGATCTTCCTCTTCAGGAGCTGCTGGCTGAGTTCATAAGAGGTGAGTAAATTGTCACACGTGACATTGTGCCCCCTCAGTCCATCTGTCACATCAAGCACAACCTGTTTCCCCTGGTTCTTCTCCGGGCCTCCACTGGTCAGCTTCCCTGTGTAGACCTGCATCTTCCAAGCATAGCTGGATTGTGCGTCACAGGCCACCCATATCTTGATGCCATACTTTGCTGGCTTGCTGGGCATATACCACCGGAAAGGACAGCAACCTTTTGACAAGAGATTACTATCAGTAATTAGTATCAGTGTCACAGAAAACAAACACATAAATCAATGATATTACAGCAATACAAAATAAAATTAACAGTGAAAATCACTTACGTTATAGATATGATTTTTTTTTTAGCTCTAAATGGAACCAGTTGCTCATCCACTGTTACTTCAGGCCCAGGGTAGTAGAAGTATGGCAGACGCTCCACCCACTTCTCCCAGACCTCTCTTATGGCCACCAGTTTGTCTCTCACAAGTCTTGCAGGTCTTGACTGACGGTTATCAAATCGTAGCAGTCTTGAGAAAGTGTGAAAGAATTTCAGTGGCATCGTGGCATAGAAAATCGCCCTTCCACTCTCTGCATCCCAGAGACTATATGTAGCCTCGCCTCGGGACCTATACACACCCGCTAATATTAGCAGCCCTCTGTAGGCACGCAGGTCAATCTCATCCATCCTTTCCCAGTTGTCTCCACATTTACGGAAACGATCCAAATTTGTCATCTCCAGGATGATTTTTTCAATGGCTGCTGTGATGAACATGTAGAATGTTGAGGCGATGTCCTGGGCATGGGCAACTGCATGTCTTGTGGGCCCCGGTGTCATCTTTATGACATTTTGTGCTGCCATCCTGCCCTGGATGTCATATGGTGACAAGGACCATGTTATTTTGCTGTTCTTTGACAAAAATGTATTTCTTTTAACTTGGAGGATTTCTTCTTCATCTGAAGATGATGCATCGTGCTCTGGGTTGTATTCTTCCCCATCTTCTTCTTCAGATACCTCCTCCTCTTCTAAATCCTTGTTCACTTGTTCCTCCTGGACATCTGAAAAAATCTGATCTACGACCTGTTGGGCACTGAAATGTGCACTCATGGCTTCAGCAAAGCGAGAACTGGGGGGACTGTCATCTGCAGCACCTTTATAGCCTCTGACTGCATTCCCCATTAGTAAACAATGCTTTCAAGAAATGTTTATTTTGTCTGAAAGGTTTTTATTTTCTCTGTGAACTTGAGTCATGTGTGGGGTCGTGGAGGGGAGTTCAATCAGTAGCACACAATCTCAATTTCTCAGTGTGTGTGTGTGTGTGTGTGTGTGTGTGTGTGTGTGTGTGTGTGTGTGTGTGTGTGTGTGTGTGTGTGTGTGTGTGTGTGTGTGTGTGTGTGTGTGTGTGTGTGTGTGTGTGAGTGGGTGTGTGAGAGAGTGGGTGTGTGAAAGAGTGGGTCTTTGTGGTGTGCAAATTATTTTATAATTGCCGGGTCAAAAATGACCCTAAAACAATCGGTGTACCTGGTGGTGTACAGCTTTCATGGAAATATGAACAAAGGCAGTTTCCCTTTTTCTAATGTTGGGGTCACTCTAGGAAAAGTCATCAAATTTCAAGTTGAAAAAAATATAACTTAGGGGGTTTTCTCTGCTGTTAAACGTAGTGGCTGGGCATTTTTTACCCTTAAGACAACACAAGGGTTAAGAAAAATGTGCAATATTCTTAGTTTTCTAAAGTGATAGATTGGTTTTCAAAAGGGAGCCAGAGGATCAGATCTTAATTATCCCAGGCTAGGCCCTTTGATCTGGCCTACCCCACCTGACTCTCCAGGTGGTTAATTTAAAGAGAATAATTTAGAGGGGGGAGTAAAAGGAAAACGGAGGTGTTGAACTACCTTTGTTACCGTACCACAGTCTCTTAAGAACTCCTCTAGTATGAATAGAATGGTACGTGTTTTGTTCCACTAATGACTCAATCCGAATATCAGAAGCGTCGAGAAATAAATGACTCAATGACTTAATTAAATGACACATCCATCACTAATTAGGTTGTTACACGAGAGCAATGGGTTGTACGTGTAAATGTGAGGGAGATGTTTGTTAGTGTAATGTGCTAATGAAGTAGGGTATGCTGTTTGGTTGGCATGGTTTCTGTTTTCCAAAGACATAACATACTGTACAATGTGTTCTACACAAATACACTTTGAGCATAGTTCTAAAACTGACTCGGAAATAGGGCAACCATATCTTGAAATATAGCTATCTCCACCTTTGCAGTTTTGAACTGGCATTGATCAGGATATATGTTTACCCCCATAGCTATCTCTGTTACCATTGACTTTATTCGTTGCAAGTGTTTTGTCTTTTACCATTCACTCTTTGCACTGCTACATATTCTTCAGTTCCTCAGACTGACAAAGGAGGAGTTATTCCAGCCAAATAAAGATGGCACCTTTTCTCCGTTTGCAGATAATAAAGCTGCCAAACTATGCCACTAACCACTGTTCTAGTTTGCCTTTTGGCTCCAACAATCACTACCTTTCTCAGATCCCCGGCCCCTGCAATCCTATTTAAACAATGTTTGCCACTTCATAATGAAGCATGATGATGCTTAAGTAATGAGCTTGTCGTAGATACGCAAGTCGCTAGCGTATCGGCTCCCTAGCCCTTTACAAAGTGCACTGACCTTTTTAACTGGTCGAATTAATTGGGCTCGGGGTTAACCTTTCAGAGTGCTAATACAGTAGCTGAAATAGGACCACCGTTCCCGGGTCGCCTCATTACCACCACTGGCAGCTTTGGAGTTGGAGCCACGAGCGCCCCCAGTTTCCTCGCTCCTCCAGTTTGGGGAGGGAAACTGGCAGGTAACTCGGCTCTTGGCTCCGATGGGGAATACATTTTAGGTCAGAACAATTGAGGCGTGGTTTTGAAGCGATGCCCGATGCTCTTTGCCTGGTCTTTTAGACTTGGCCATCCATAGGGGTTTAGTTCCCTCTTGGGGAATGAGATGGGGGGCCTGGTGTTCCTAAGTGGTGCAGTAGCCGAGTCACTAGACAGGGGACAAAAATATATTACTATAGAGTGACTCTGTAGGTAGAATAAGCATATTAAGTAGGTGTTAATGAAGAGATTATCTTTGCAAGTATGCAAGCCAAATGCATTTCAAGGAGCCTTAACCACCTACGATTAGGCAATTAAGCTATGCCTATTTGAACACTTAACAACCATTTGGAGAATGATGATATTTCTCTTTGGACAGTATAATGACCAACCACAAAGGGGAAGAAAAGACCATTGACAGAACAATTACCTATGATAGTTTGTATTATTGTAGACTGTTCTACTGTTGATATAAACCTATGATAGTTTGTGTTATTGTAGACTGTTCTACTGTTGATATAATAACCTACATCACAAGGTTATCAGGTTGTCTTATGTCGCAGAGAAAGAGAGAGAGAGTCAGAGTGACAGATGCAGACATCTATGAGTTCCAGGTTTTGTTTTTCCCAGTATATTAAGCTGTGAAGGTAACGGTATGTACACTCTAAAAAGGTACCCTGCACTCTAAGAAAAAAAGGTGTTATCTAGAACCTAAAATAGTTATTCGGCTGCCCCCATAGGACAACCCTTTGAATAACTATTTTTGGTTCCAGGTAGAACCCATTTGGTTTCCATGTAGAACCCTTTCCACACAGGGTTCTACAAAGAACCCAAAATGATTCTACCTGGAACCAAAAAGGGTTATCCTATAGGGAACTATTTTGGAACCTTTTTTTCTAAGAGTATGTGTGCTTACCATCTTAGCCTTTTGTGGTCCACTTTGATAACCCCTCCTTTCCTTCCCTCCCTTCCCTTCAAATCTAGTGTGATTGCCTAACGGCCACAGAGCTGTGCGTTCTTTCCCTCGTTCTGCTGAAGCTCCGGTTCGGTTGTCTACTGTCTATTGATTATTGATATTATGGGTAAAATTGGCTTGCTCAAACCTCACCTGACCTTGGGCCTGTTCCTTGGTGCGTGTGCATATGTCCTCTCCCCCGATTGTGCAATGAAGCAGATCAGTCCACCTGTCAAATCCAAGATGCTTTGCTCATCTTTTTTCACTTCCGTTCTACCTCCCTTCCTCTCTCCTTCCCTCTCTTTCCTTTTTACCCCTGTCTACTTTTGTTCCCTTTTCCTAGCCCCTCTCCCTCTCCCTCACTCTCTCAGCAAGTCTTAGAATAAAAATAAAAAGGGCCCTAAACTGCACTATTACCTAATATTGGAGTGCTGATATGACCAAATTGCAGTGTTGAGATTTGGAATTTGGATCATACTTGAGAGTTAATGGCCTATTTGAGAGTTAGAAAAAGCCTCCTCCAGGACTGACTCTCTACCACTTCAAAGGCACCACTAAAGGGCAACTCTCCAATTAGATCATCAAATAGATCAGGCCTTTCCAAAATACCAGTGATATTGAATAATTACATGTTAATTCAAGTGCTTTGAGGTGCCTTGTAGAAAATGCGGAGACCCTTTCTACCTTAATGGGCACATAGTTTGCACTTATTCTGGTGAACTGAAATCCTTCTTAATTAGTACAGATTCGATGTGGGTAGTAATACTCAATTTTTCAGATACAGAACATTCTATGTACCCATTACAAGTTACAGTTTGTTATTCTGAGAGCCCGGAAAAGGCAGCCATCTCAAATTGGTTTCATCCAACCAGGCTCTCCAGCATTCATACTGTTCTGACCTGCTTTTCCTTGGCAGTGGCAGGTCACTGTGTTGACATGGATAAACCAAAACAATGAACAGAAAAGGGGTGAATGTACAGTGCCTTGCGAAAGTATTCACCCCCCTTGGCATTTTTCCTATTTTGTTGCCTTACAACCTGGAATTAAAGCAGATTTTTGGGGGGTTTGGATCATTTGATTTACACACCATGCCTACCACTTTGAAGATGCAAAATATTTTTTACTTGTGAAACAAACAAGAAATAAGACAAAAAAACAGAAAATTTGAATGTGGATAACTATTCACCCCCCAAAGTCAATACTTTGTAGAGCCACCTTCTGCAACAATGACAGCTACAAGTTTCTTGGGATACGTCTCTATAAGCTTGGCACATCTAGCCACTGGAATGTTTGAAGGTGGACTTTATTTAATTAATTATGTGACTTCTGAAGGTAATTGGTTGCACCGGATCCTATTTAGGGGCTTCATAGCAAGGGGGGTGAATACATATGCACGCACCACTTTTCTGTTTTAAATTTTTTTGAAACAAGTAATTTTTTTCAGTTCACCAATTTGGACTATTTTGTGTATGTCCATTACATTAAATCCAAAGAAAAATCAATTTCAATTACAGGTTGTAATGCAACAAAATAGGAAAAACGCCAAGGGGGTGAATACTTTTGCAAGGCACTGTAGAGGGTATGGATCAACACTGAGGCCAAAGTGGTTAGGGTAATTGCAGACAGCCATTACAAACATCTTTACAATTATTCAATCCTAAACTTTTCAAACACCCATACCACAGAGATTTGTTTGACTTTTTCCGCTCAATACATTTCGGCATTTCAGAAGAAAATAGTACAAATCTAATTTATATGCTAAACATTTAGTCTGCCGAAGAATGCCTTATCTATATGCAAATTATAAGTGATCAACTTCAATAACTGTTGCACTAGGTGTCTCCCAAACCGCCTATTGGCTTCATTTGTCAGACTGCCAGGGTGGCCGAGATCGGCACTAAATGTAACATTCAATCTTGGGAAGAGATGGCAGCAAACAGATAAATTGCTTGTAGAAAAAGGTAGAGTATAGTAAAGAGCACACTGGTGATAATGACTTTTATTTGTGTTGCCTACTCCATCTCTATAGCGAAAAGATAAACCAACAAGTCAATAGCATCTGAGAAACGCCTTTTAAAAGCTAATTGCAGGGGAACAAATTAGATTGTCTTTAAAGCAAAGAAAGGAAGATTGGAAGGTAGGTATTCATCCAGGTGAAGAATAAAATATCTCTTTTGTTATGAAGAGAAAAGAAAAAAAAACTTTAGTTTGCCATGGAAACCATCCTTTCTTCTGAAAAACAAAAACAAAACTCCAAACATGATTTCACAATGGAGGTAGACTTCTTGCATGCGTGTTATTGACATTTCACATTTTATCGTACTACATATAGAATTCGTTATCTCAACCCCTGGGGCAAAATCATCCTCTGCCAAGGTATTCTAGTGGAGAGAGGAAGGAGTCATGAAGGATGTAGAGCATAATTCAAGTGATTCAAGTGATCCTTAAAATAATAACTTGTAGAATGCTTATCGTTGTGTCTATAATGGTTGGGCCGGTTTAGCATGGGGGTAGTGATACCGATCTGGTCAGGCAGGTTTAGTGATTGCGTGTCGTGGGTGGTGAGTCGGTAGTGATACCTGCCACTATACGTGCTGGGAAGAGTCTGTATACCCCTTTCCTCCATCTGTCTGCCTGGGGAGAGATGATATGAAAGCCCAAAGTGGCTTTTCTCTTATCCTTCCTCCTCCTCTTTTAAATGTCGGATGACTGCTATAGGCCTTTATCTAATTCAATTAAGTTCAAAACATTCAGATCCACAATATAGTCGCAGACGATTGAGTCTCAGAAGCTCCTGAGAGATATTCCCTTATCTCCTCCACCTTGTTCCCTCAAATCAAATAAAATAAAATGTTATTGGTCGCATACACATATTTAGCAGATGTTATTGTGGGTGTAGCGAAATGCTTGTGTTTCCAGCTCCAACAGTGCAGTAATATCTAACAATACACACATTATACATTAATATTAAAATTAAAATAATGGAATTAAGAAATATAGAAATATTAGGACGAGCAATGTCGGAGACCGGAGTATAAATATACTGTATATGTGTGTGTGTGTGTGTTTGGATGTATAGATAATATGTACATTAAATGGATAGAATATGTAGTATATCTTAAGAATGGTATATGTACAGCAATAGTTAAATAGGATTGATCTTGACTAGAAAACAGCATACATATCATGTGGGTAAAACAGTGTGTAAACATTAGTAAAGTGACCAGTGTTCCATGAGTATGTACATAGGGCAGCAGCCTTTAAGGTGCATGATAGAGTAACCGGGTGGTAGCCGGCTATTTACAGTGAGGGCAGGGTACTGGGCGGATGCCGGGTAGTGGTGACTATTTAACAGTCTGATGGCCTTCAGATAGAAGCTGTATGGAAGAAGATTATGGAAGAAGGTTCCTGGAGTGTCCCCATAACCCACATTATTGCCTTCCTGGTGTGTCCCAATAACCCATGTTATTGCCTTCCTAGACTGTCCCCATAATCCAGGTTATCTTTAAAAAATGGGTATACTTTCTCCACGCAAACCTGGATTTTCAAACCGACAATTCTTTTGAAAGCAAACAGTTACTTTCAACTGTGACTTTACCATAATAAAAGCATAATACCTGAAGGCTTCGCCTGGCAAGCAGCACCTAAGATGAAATAGAAGCACAAATTCACTTTAAAGGAATCAATAGGTGGAAAATTACTAATATTCAAACACAAGCACAGTAAGTTAAACACTGATTGTATTACGGCTGAGTTACACCGGAATTACTCAAGTCTTTTGCCATGTCAGGGATAAATTATACTCCCGATGTAAGTGTATTACAAACGGTAATGTTTTTCTTTTTCTTCAGAGTGGGCACTCTGATGAACAAAACAGAGAAAAAAGAGGGAAGTTGGTGTTTGTTGTCCTGTATGGCACTATATCACTGTAATTGAGGGAGAGAGTGGGCTGCTTGGATGGAATACATGGTGAGTGGCCACATCTGTACACACATACACACACACTCTGTTGCCACTGTGTGACACTCCAAATCATCTCTTATATGCTACATGGCCTGGTAAAGTGTACACCTGTCATAATAGAAACTCAATAGAAGAAAAGTATTGAACCGGAATGTAGAGTTCCAGTGGAAGCGAGTGTCACGAAGGGCAGAACATCACTTGTCGTATCATTTGTAAAAGCTGACAGCACTGGAGTTAGTTAATGACGTGCAGCTGTTGTGGTGGTGTTGTGCAATGTAATGTAATTATATTATGGAAAGCACTCACTGAAAAAGAGATATGAAGAGAAACACTAATACACGTAAATGTGCACACACAGTCATTGGGAGACAAACACTGTATATCCCAATAAAAACTGTCAAACTCTCCAATTATAAGACTTATCAGGTGTTGTTTTTTAAATACATCCAAACAACATACATTAGAGAGAAAGCCGGCCTCAGTTACAGTCATGCAACACATTGTCATGCAAACAGTCTGTCAGAATGCAATGGATCAGCCTAAAGCACCACTTGTGACAGACTGAGTGGACAAAACATTAGGAACCCCTGCTCTTTCCATGACAGACTGGCCAGGTGAATCCAGGTGAAAGCTATAATCCCTTATTGATGTCATTTGTTAAATCCACTTCAATCAGTGTAGATGAAGAAGAGGAGACGGGTTAAAGAAGGATGTTTATACCTTGAGACAATTGAGACATGGATTGTGAATGTGTGCCATTCAGAGGGTGAATGGGCAGAACAAAAGATTTAAGTGCCTTTGAACGTGGTATGGTCGTAGGTGCCAGGCGCACCGGTTTGAGTGTGTCAAGAACTGCAACGCTGCTCTGTTTTTCACGCTCACCAGTTTCCTGTGTGTATCAAGAATGGTCAACCACCCAAAGGACATCCAGCCAACTTGACACAACTGTGGGAAGAATTGGAGTCAACATGGGCCAGCATCCCTGTGAACGCGTCCGATACCTTGTAGAATCCATGCCCCGACGAATTGAGTCTATTCTGAGGACAAAAGGGGTTGCAACTCAATATTAGGGAAGTGTTCCTAATAATGTTTTGTACACTCAGTGACATTTAAATGATGTTAGAACAATAGTCAGAGAATGTGTAGAATGTGTTCATACAGTAATCGAACGTTCTCTGCAACAGCACTCAGATACGACACAGTATAGAGCACCGAATATACAGAAGTACAGTGGGGCAAAAAAGTATTTAGTCAGCCACCAATTGTGCAAGTTCTCTCACTTAAAAAGATGAGAGAGGCCTGTAATTTTCATCATAGGTACACTTCAACTATGACAGACAAAATGAGGAAAGAAAATCCAGAAAATCACATTGTAGGATTTTTTATGAATTTATTTGCAAATTATGGTGGAAAATAAGTATTTGGTCA
>QNTS01000251.1:1023129-1034617 GCA_003317085.1 Hucho hucho | reverse complement strand
GCTCCCCGCACCAGAGTCCCAGTGCGCATCGTGAGTCCAGCACGGCCCGTTCCTGCTCCCCGCACCAGAGTCCCAGTGCGCTTCGTGAGTCCAGCACGGCCCGTTCCTGCTCCCCGCACCAGAGTCCCAGTGCGCTTCGTGAGTCCAGCACGGCCCGTTCCTGATCCCCGCACCAGAGTCCCAGTGCGCATCGTGAGCTCAGCACAGCCTGGTCATTGTACCAGGTTTCTAGGGTGTGGTACCAGCCTGGTACATACTGTTCCGGCTTCTAGCCCTGGGCCTCCGGTGCGTGATCTCGGGCCAGCACGGCCGGCACCGGAGCCGCCACCTAGGACAAAGAGACCCACCCGAGGACCCCCCCCCCATGGACTTTTTGGCGCGGTCAGAGTCTGCGCCTTTGGGGGGGGTAATGTCACGTCCAGCCCTGGGTTTCAGGCTGGCGTGTTTAGTTTGTTTTGGTTAGTAAGGTTTTTTGGTTCTAGGTGGTATATTTCTATGTTGGGTTGATGGTTCCCAATTAGAGGCAGCTGATTGTCGTTACCTCTAATTGGGAACCATATATATGTTTGTGGTTTTCACTGGGGTTTTTGTGGGTCATTGTTTGTTGTAATATGTTTTGTGGTGTGTGCACGTTTTAGCCACACCGGAGTCACGATCTTCATTTGTTTGTTTATATTTTCCCAGTTACGTGTTAAATAAAATATGTATACTGGAAGCATCGCTGCGTCTTGGTCCGTCCATAAAGAAGATCGTGACATCAAATGTATACACTGTAAACCATCTACTGCATCTTGCCTATGCCGTTCGGCCATTGACTCAAATCTCTAGCCACTTTAATAATTATAATTGGATGAAATAAATGTATCACTAGCCACTTTAAACGATGCCATTCATATAATGTTTACATGTCCTACATTACTCATCTCATATGTATATACTGTACTCCATACCATCTACTGCATCTTGCCTACGCCGGTCAGCCATCGCTCATCCATATATTTATATGTACATACTCGTATTCATTCCTTTACTCTTGTGTGTATAAGGTAGTTGTTGTGAATTTGTTAGATTACTTGTTAGATACTACCGCATGGTCGGAACTAGAAGCACAAGCATTTCGCTACACTCTGCCAACCATGTGTATGTGACAAATAAAATATGATTTGATTTGACCTCGTCATATTGCACACGGATCAGTTGGATGAGCTCAGCTGAACTCAGTGGCATCCACGGTAGTCCAATAGAACTGATGGGGTACTGGTTTTAGTCAGGCATGTGGTGGCGGGTGTTGGGTTGCATTTCAACAACAGAGGCTTAAAGATTCAAAGTCGAACAATACAGAACCGCAGTGTTTCAGTTCATTCTTGGGAAAACCCAGGAGAGGAGAGCTGACATGTCCCTACAGAACATCCCTGAAACACAATGACAAAATGTGCCCGCCTATAGGCCATGGCAGGGTTTCCCAAAAGCATCTTAAGGCCAAGTTTATTGTTAGAAATGGTTTTAACAATTAACTTTAAACCTTAAGATGCTTTTGGGAAATGTGGCCCAGGGCTCTGGGGTTAATCTCTCCAGTAGCGTCTGTTGCTTTTTAGGGGCTTTTGTTAATATCATTCATTACCTAAAAATTGCCACCTTACCCCTCCGACTCCCCAACCCCTCCATCCTACCCGAACAAACAGCTGTAGCAGGTGTTAGGAAATTCCTTCTCACCCTCATCATACAGACAACATCTGGATGTCAAACGAGTTTGTCATGAAAGTGGCATATGATGCTGTTACCTTACCAACCTGAAAACAATTGGTCTTCAATTATAATGTAAGGTTTGGTATTACTGTAACCGCTGGAGGTTGCTTTAGATTAGAAGGTGGAAAAGGTTTATGGAAAAACTGCTTGGTCCAACCAAGACGGCTACAGGCTCTTGCTGAGGTACAGTGCCATCAGAATGTATTCACACCCCTTGACAAAGTAGGATTCAAATGGATTTAATTGTCTTTTTTTTGTCAACAATCTACCCAAAATAGTCTGTAAAAAAAAAACTGTAACATATCTTGATTTGATAAATGTTCAACCCCCTGAGTCAATACATGTAAGAATCGCCTTTGGCAGTGATTACAGCTAAGAGTCTTTCTGGATAAGTCTCTAACAGCTTTTCACACCTGAATTGTACAATATTTGCACATTATTCTTTACATCTTTTTAAATCTTTGTCAAGTTGGTTGTTGATCATTGCTAGACAGCCATTTTCAAGTCTTGCCATAGATTTTCAAGATGATTTAAGTCAAAACTGTAACTAGGCCACTCAGGAACCAGGTTTTTCTCTTGGATTTTGCCTGTGCTTAGCTCTATTCCATTTATTTTTATCATCAAAAACCTAGTCGTTGCCGATGACAAGAATTCTCATAGCATGATGCAGCCACCACTATGCTTGAAAATACAAAGAGTGGTACTCAGTGTTGTGTTGGATTTACCCCAAACATAACGCTTTGTATTCAGGACATAAAGTTAATTTGCCACATTGTTTTATGTTTACTTTGGTGCCTTATTGCAAACAGGATGCATGTTTTGGAATATTTTTTATTCTGTACAGCCTTCCTTCTTTTCACTCTGTCAATTAGGTTAGTATTGTGAAATAACTGCAATGTTGTTGATCCATCCTCAGTTTTCTCCTATCACAGCCATTAAACTCTGTAACCGTTTTAAAGTCACCTGAGCGGTTTCCTTCCTCTCCGGCAACTGAGCTAGGAAGGACGCCTGTATCTTTGTAGTGTATTGATACATCATCCAAAGTGTAATTAATAACTTCACCATGCTCAAAGGGATATTGAATGTCTGTCTTTTTATTTTTCCCACCGATAGTTGCCCTTCTTTGCGAGGCATTGGAAAAACTCACTGGTTTTTGTTGTTGAATCTGTGTTTGAAATTGAAATGGACCTTACAGATAATTGCTTGTGTGGGGTACAGAGATGAGAGATAGTCATTCAAAAATCATTTTAGACACTATTATTAAACCCATGCAACTTATTATGTGACTTGTTAAGCATATTTTGACTCCTGAACTTCTTTAGGCTTGCCATAACAAAGGAGTTGAATACTTATTGACTCAAGATATTTCAGTTTTACAGTTTTTTTATTAATTTGTAATAAGTAAAAAAAACATGACATTATGGGGTATTTTCTGTAGACCAGTGACCAAAACATCTAAATGTAATCCATTTTTAATTCAGGCTGTAACAGAACAAAATGTGGAAAAGGTAAAGGGGTGTGAATACTTTCTGAAGGGCGGCAGGTAGCCTAGCGGTTAAGAGCGTTGGGCCAGTAACCAAAAGGCTGCTGGTTCGAATGTCGGAGCCGACTTGCTGAAAATCTGTTAATGTGCCCTTGAGCATGGCACGTCACCCTATTTGCTCCTGTAAGTTGCTCTGGATAAGAGTGTCTGCTAAAATATTTAAGGCTTCTATCCAAATCCATGCAGGGAACAGGAAAAATATGTAACATTTACTTTCCTCCCACATACCGAGCACATACTGCACACAGCACAGAGTATTTGAGGCTTCAGATAATATGTGATAAGCACTATCCCCACTAACTCAGGCATCCTTTGGCAGATACAAGTAGGTTAGACTTAAGATAAAGAATGTGCATGCTGGAGGAAGTCCTTCTAAGATCAATGCACAAAGAGCCCCAGAGATCTGCATTCTTACACCTTGAGAGGTTGTACACAAACTTAGTAATTACACTGAGAGGAGAAATGGTTTAGCAGGAAGAGGATGCAGATGATGGGATCTGAGATAGATGCACCTTTGTCAATACCAATTGTCAATACCTCATTCTAAACTGTTTTTTAGTGAAGAAATAATGAATTGGTTGTCATTCCAAAGATCAGTGCATTTGGTTCTGGTTCGCTTAAGTCTGTGGATCAAAGAAAACTTTGAAAGAATTCAGGTGGGTAACAGGACAAAAAAGTTTTGGAACAAATGCTTTAGTGTAGATTCATCCCATGAGTGAAAGTTCCAACAACTTTAGGGAAAATTCCAATATTTTATAAGCTCTGTGGTAAACTCACAGTTCTGTCTGTTGCCAGACAACGCCAGACTTCTCCAACAAATGGATCCATTTTGGAACCTTGGCTTAAGTACTTATCCTGCTGCCAATGGCTTGAATTGTAAACTATATGTACAGTGAGGGAAAAAATTATTTGATCCCCTGCTGATTTTGTACGTTTGCCCACTGACAAAGAAATGATCAGTCTATAATTTTAATGGTAGGTTTATTTGAACAGTGAGAGACAGAATAACAACAAAAAAATCCAGAAAAACGCATGTGAAAAATGTTATGAATTGATTTGCATTTTAATGAGGGAAATAAGTATTTGACCCCTCTGCAAAACATGACTTAGTACTTGGTGGCAAAACCCTTGTTGGCAATCACAGAGGTCAGACAATTCTTGTAGTTGGCCACCAGGTTTGCACACATCTCAGGAGGGATTTTGTCCCACTCCTCTTTGCAGATCTTCTCCAAGTCATTAAGGTTTCGAGGCTGACGTTTGGCAACTCGAACCTTCAGCTCCCTCCACAGATTGTCTATGGGATTAAGGTCTGGAGACTGGCTAGGCCACTCCAGGACCTTAATGTGCTTCTTCTTGAGCCACTCCTTTGTTGCCTTGGCCGCGTGTTTTGGGTCGTTGTCATGCTGGAATACCCATCCACGACCCATTTTCAATGCCCTGGCTGAGGGAAGGAGGTTCTCACCCAAGATTTGACTGTACATGGCCCCGTCCATCGTCCCTTTGATGCATTGAAGTTGTCCTGTCCCCTTAGCAGAAAAACACCCCCAAAGCATAATGTTTCCACCTCCATGTTTGACGGTGGAGATGGTGCTCTTGGGGTCATAGGCAGCATTCCTCCTCCTCCAAACACGGCGAGTTGAGTTGACGCCAAAGAGCTCCATTTTGGTCTCATCTGACCACAACACTTTCACCCAGTTGCCCTCTGAATCATTCAGATGTTTATTGGAAAACTTCAGACGGGCATGTATATGTGCTTTCTTGAGCAGGGGGACCTTGCGGGCGCTGCAGGATTTCAGTCCTTCACGGCGTAGTGTGTAACCAATTGTTTTCTTGGTGACTATGGTCCCAGCTGCCTTGAGATCATTGACAAGATCCTCACGTGTAGTTCTGGGCTGATTCCTCTCCGTTCTCATGATCATTGCAACTCCACAAGGTGAGATCTTGCATGGAGCCCCAGGTCGAGGGAGATTGACAGTTCTTTTGTGTTTCTTCCATTTGCAAATAATCGCACCAACTGTTGTCTCCTTCTCACCAAGCTGCTTGGCGATGGTCTTGTAGCCCATTCCAGCCTTGTGTAGGTCTATAATCTTGTCCCTGACATCCTTGGAGAGCTCTTTGGTCTTGGCCATGGTGGAGAGTTTGGAATCTGATTGATTGATTGCTTCTGTAGACAGGTGTCTTTTATACAGGTAACAAACTGAGATTAGGAGCACTCCCTTTAAGAGTGTGCTCCTAATCTCAGCTCGTTACCTGTATAAAAGACACCTGGGAGCCAGAAATCGTTCTGATTGAGAGGGGGTCAAATACTTATTTCCCTCTTTAAAATGCAAATCAATTTATAACATTTTTCACATGCATTTTTCTGGATTTTTTTGTTGTTATTCTGTCTCTCACTGTTCAAATAAACCTACCATTACAATTATAGACTGATCATTTCTTTGTCAGTGGGCAAACGTACAAAATCAGCAGGGGATCAAATACTTTTTTCCCTCACTGTAAGTATCTCTTAAAGTGCCTTAAGCTTTAAGGTTCAGAATCTCCCTAATAAGTCTGTTGAAATGTGGAGATCTCTTACCTCAGAAAAATTATGGAATAAGAATGTAGATTTGTTGCCAAGTGCCAAGCTCCAGTAAAGCTCCTCTTAAGCTTCAATTATCCGCACAAGCATCTACATGTTCAGATATCACTGATGATCACTAGATAACACTCAGTAGCATCTCTCAAAGTGGAGCTGCCAGCATTGCTTTAAACCATATTTCTTTCTCAATTTACAGGTTTTTTAAGGAGCATCGGCATGCTCCCTTTTAGATATACAGTGTGTCTGTGGCTGGCCGTCGAACCCTGGCCTTTGTGCGACAGCGCTTTTGGTGGCCTACTATGGTCCCTGACGTGTCCGCATTCGTTGCCGCTTGCACGGTGTGTGCATATAACAAGACTCCTCCTTTGCCCCTGTTGCTGTTATAAACATTGTTACTTTGACACGGTCTGCACCTATGTCTTGCCTTGATTCCTGATAAAATGTATAACTGGTCTGCCCAGCGTGACATTTTCTCAAATTCGTTTTTTTTTATTTTGCTATGTTGTAGCCCTAATAAATGCTTTACCATTTTTTTTTCTTCGTTAGAGCAGACTTTCGAGTATATCATTAGGTTGGTTTTGTTTTGTTTAGCTTTCTGGCCTGTTATCAATTAGGCCTTATCATTATTTAATTTCATCACACAGCCTACTAGTATTTAAATGCAGTCAAGCATTCTCTTGAATAAATACCCTACAGTAGACAATGGCCTAAATAATAATAACAAAGGCTTTATCATTTTTTTCATTAGTACAGATCACCTCTCTGGTACACCTATAATGTATTTTGTGTTGTTTTACACTGTACCAAGCAAAAAATATATATAATAGCCTACAGCACTTGTTTGGCACATGCACGCAGCGCTGTCTCCTTCCTCTTTCTATGAGCTCAAGTCAAATGTCTTCCATACGTCTGACATTGCCTTTGTCTCCTGAGCAACCAGTCGGCTAAACATTCCCCCATTTCAAGTTACATTTTTTACTTGCGATCTCTGCATACTGACAAACATATTAGGGTACAGTGTTCAGAGTGTACCAGTAAATGGGATTATAATAGTCTATTAGGGAGGAGTGTAAGAGACAAACAGGCCCTTGTCTTTTCTACACTGCGTGCAAGTTTGAGCCCTAATCAATTGTCAGCCCCTGAGAAGGAAAACTTCAACCAAAATTATCTTGTAAATTGATTTTTGTCTTTGATAGACATGGAAAAGCAAACACATTTATTCACTTCTAAATTATTCTGAATAAATGTAATTATCATTATTACTGCACAACACAAAATAGCCACCATTGGTTAATGATAAACCGGTGGTTTGAGCCCTGAATGCTGATTTAAGTGCCGTGGGGAACCTGTAGGATGCTCCATATCCATTAGTCTTTTCTATAACTTACTGTGTTTATTTTGGTGTTACAGCTGCAGTCAAGAAATGGAACAGCAAGGCCACTGACCATGATGTTCGGAGAGCTGTGGCAGACCACCTCAAGCATGCTCCTGGTAGAGCCGGGGGTGGTGGTTTCCACCACCACACAGGGCCGTTGCTAATGCCGCGAAATATATCTATAATTTTGATGGATAATTATTCAATTAATATAATTCCTTATATTAATTTGAACTTAACTGTATTTTGTCTGTTATCACTGAACTCGATATTATTATTTGACTGAATGTTTTGTGCAAATACTGGAGTAATGTAATGAGTAGTGATTGTTAATAAAAAAAAAATACAGACAATTTTTTGGTTACTACGTCCATGTGTATAGGCTACAAGTACATTGAAAATATGTTTCTTTGCAAGTAGTTAAAACAACGAACTAAAAAAGACGTCTTTTCAACTTTCACTTTCAACCAAAACGGGCTGTAGACCAACATCTTTTTATAGGTGTCTTATCAACGTCATGCAAAATATGTTTTTTCAACGACGTGAAAAATATGTCTTTTCAACATTCACTTTCAACCAAAGCCGAACATATATTAGCCGTCGGGCATATTCTTCTTTTCAACGTATTTTTAACGACAGTTTGCTGGGTGGGGTGGACTTTAAGTATGTGCATGGCATGCAAGGAAAACATAAGCACAAATCTCGCTTCCAATGTTCATATTTGCATGAAAACTTAAGTGTAGCCCTACCTACTATATTAATTGACAGTCACCTTAGCCCCGTTTGTACCTGGTTCTGACGCGTCAGTTGTCCTGATCTAGACTACCTTCTGATTGTGCCCACATTTGTAGAGAATCAAAAGACGCATTGTGAAATGATTGTGATTAGATCTTCCTGATCACCTCCGGAGGTAGTCGAAGATGCATCTTGTACGGACATCCTTGAAGTGAAAACAAATCCTGACAACGAAAGTGTATAAATTTGTCCCATGTCACAGTTGTCTCACCCTCTAAAAATAAATCACAACGACCAGTTAAAGGTTAACGCTCAACCCCAACTTCAGCCTTTGCTCAACCCCTTCATATTAAAAAAATGCACTCAGGTGAGAAGTTGTGGGTGAAGGGAATTGCTCATCAATATTAATTTTGCGGGTGGGTAAAAGTAGTTGATCCCAACACTTTCTTACTTACCAGAAGTCCACTGGCACACACTGATAATAAAAGTATGTGCATCATGTGTCATGCCCTGATCTGTTTCACCTGTCTTTGTGCTTGTCTCCACCCCCCTCCAGGTGTCACCCATCTTCCCTATTATCCCGTGTATTTGTTCACTGTCTGTTTGTTGCCAGTTCGTCTTGTTCGTTCAAGCTAACCAGCGTTTTTCCTGTCATCTCCTATCGTTTCCCAGCCTCTCTTTCCTCGTCCTCCTGGTTTTTGACCTTTGCCTGTCCTGACCCTGTACCCACCCGCCTGATCTCTCTGCCTGACCCTGAGCCTGCCTGCCGTCCTGTACCTTTGCTCCACCTCTGGATTACTGGACTCTGCCTGTCCCTGGCCCTGTATCCGCCTGCCGTCCTTTGCCTTACACTGGACTTTCGACACCTGCCTGCCTTGACCTGTCTTTGCCTGCCCCTGTTACTAGAATAAATATTGTTACTTCGACAGTCTGCATCTGGGTCTTACCTTGATCCCTGATAAAAAGTCCAAAAGTTATGGATGGAGTTAGAATTGTGGCTGTCAGGAGTATTAAAATCAACCAACGTCAGCCTTTAAATGCTTTCTTATCCAAATATTTAAAGTGCATGTGGTCGATGAAGAGAATGCATTTGACTGTTTTTAATATTGACCATCAATCAAAAACACAGCATCTACCGTGGTAGAAATGGATGGCTTCTTTTGTAATCCAATGTGAGGAGTACTGGAAAGGTGTGACTGCTCCCACTCTTCCCACCTGGCACTCGAGGGTGCCGGGCTACCCAGCATTACGCACTCCTGCCACCATCATTACGCACACCTGCATCCCTCGTCACGCGCATCAGCGATCATTTGGACTCACCTGGACTCAATCACCTGTGTTATTTCCTTCCCTATATCTGTCTGTCCCCCAGCTCTGTTCCCCGTTTCCGCATTAACGTTCGTATGTCGTTTTGTTACCTGTGAGCTGACGCTGTTCCGGCCTTGTTCCTTGTCTGTTCGTCATTAAATGTTTGACTCCCCGTACCTGCTTCTTGACTCCAGCGTTGGTCCTTACAGAATGCGGAAGCCATCAAACAAAGCATTGGGGAGTGTTGGCGTTCTGGTTGGTGGTGACGTCGGGTCCGGGGGCCGCTGTCGTTGGAACCGGGGGTGCCTAAGCCAGCTCTTCCACCCCCTATCTGGCTCGAGAGGTTTCTTTGCTCAGGTTGGCTCGGCAGGCGCCCATCCCACATCAGGCCTCAGCCGGATCGCCAGGGTTTTACGCCTCATCCGACTCGTCAGGCGTCTACGCTTCAGCCGGCTCATCAGGCTCCCATGTTCCTGCGGGATCAGCAGGCTTTCATGCCTCAGCCGGATCGTCAGGCTCCTCTGCCTCAGCCAGTTCGTCGGGATTTTACACCTGGTGTTGTTTTGTTACCCGTGTGCTGACGCTGTTCCGGTCTTGTTCCTTGTCTGTTCGTCATTAAATGTTTGACTCCCCGTACCTGCTTCTCGACTCCAGCGTCAGTCCTTACATAGACATGTACTTTCCTTTCCATGGTAGCAAGATCTTATCTATTTTTGCTAATTTTCTATAAAAATGTATTGGAGTGAGATTATTTATTTCGGGATATGTATACCGAGTATGTCCACATCCCTGTCAGTCAATTTTATTGGTAAGCTACACTAATGTAAAAGTTATATTTTTTTGTGATCCAATACGTAATATAGTAAGTAAAAAAAAAAGTTAAGCTTGCAACACGCATCTGATTATTCATCATGAATAGGATTTATTTAATTTTATTTGTTTACGTTCTTCATTGTAACCACAATGTCACAAATAATTGAACACACACAACATTAGCAGATTAACTTGGTCAAAACAGTCAAAACATGTCTTTATTAAAGACAATCAAAAAGAATGTTGGTATTATTTATTTTGATCAAAAGTCATGATTGAGTGAGTCACTCAGCTTTATGCAGACAAATCCTCGCTGGACTATTTCATTACGTTTCTTCTTCACATCAGCAAAGAAGGACTCCGTGCTTCAGAAACTCACTTTATATAGAGGGGCTATCACTCTTTCACACTGTGGTAAATAAAGCCAGTTTGTTATTTAGAATGATTTATTTCTGTTTTTAGAGGGAGAGATACCAAAAGCCCACCGTTCCTATTTTTTTTAAATTGTCAGTCCACATGTCAAGTGTAATTCCCCCATTGTATTTACCCAAGTTCTCTCTTAACTCCAGGACCACCGACAGTTTTTTGTTGTTGTTGCCTGATGCAGGACTCTAGTGCCAGAGAAGAGAGACTGTCATGATCTTCTGAAGGGACGGACCAAGACGCAGCGATGCTTCCAGTATACATATTTTATTAATACACGTAACTGGGAAAATAATAAACGAACGAAGATCGTAACATAGACATAGACTAAACACTTTCGCTATGTAACAAACAATAACCCACAAAACCCCTCTGAAAACTACACATATATGGTTCCCAATTAGAGGCAGCTGAGTGTCGTTACCTCTAATTGGGAACCATATATGTTTGTAGTTTTCAGAGGGGTTTTGTGGGTTATTGTTTGTTACATAGCGTTACATTTACCCAACATAGAAATAGAACACCTAGAACAGAAAAACCCTACACCAAAAATGAAACTAAACACGCCTGCCTATCAACTCAGGCCTGGACGTGACAGTACCCCCCCCCCAAAGGCGCGGACTCCGACCGCGCCAAAAGTCCATGGGGGGGTCTTCGGGTGGGTCTCTTTTGTCCAAGGTCGCGGCTCCCTGGGCTAGCAGCCGGAACAGTTCGTGCTAGACTCACGAAGCACACACAGGGGACCTGGTGCATGAAGCAGGCTGTGCTGGACACACGATGCGCACAGGAGACCTGGTGCGGGGAGTAGGAGCAGGCTGTGCTGGACTAGCGATGCGCACAGGGGACCTGGTGCGGGGAGTAGGAGCAGGCTGTGCTGGACTCGCGATGCGCACAGGGGATCTGGTGCGGGGAGCAGGAACAGGCTGAGCTGGACTCGCGATGCGCACAGGGGACCTGGTGCGGGGAG
>QNTS01000251.1:999571-1022374 GCA_003317085.1 Hucho hucho | reverse complement strand
TTGGACTCTCTATGCGCACTGGGACTCTGGTGCGTGGAGCAGGAACGGGCCGTGTTGGACTCACGATGCGCACTGGGTCTCTGGTGCGGGGAGCAGGAACGGGCCGTATTGGACTCTCTATGCGCACTGGGACTCTGGTGCGAGGACCAGGAACGGGCCGTATAGGACTCTCTATGCGCACTGGGACTCTGGTGCGGGGAGCAGGAACGGGCCGTGTAGGACTCTCTATGCGCACTGGGATCCTGGAGCGTGGAACAGGGACAGGACGTGCTGGGTCCACGACGCGCACAGGGATCCTGGAGCGTGGAACAGGGACAGGACGTACTGGGTCCACGACTTGCACAGGGATCCTGGAGCGTGGAACAGGGACAGGACGTACTGGGTCCACGACTCGCACAGGGATCCTGGAGCGTGGAACAGGAACAGGACGTGCTGGGTCCACGACTCGCACAGGGATCCTGGAGCGTGGAACAGGGACTGGACGTACTGGGCTCTTTAAGCGTACAGGGGGCTTGGTGCGCAGAGCCGGCACCACTCTTCCAGGCAGCACACTCACCCTAGCCTGATAGATGAGTGGAGCTGGAATGTCGCGTACCGGGCTGTGGATACGCACCGGAGACACTGCACGCAGAACCGGTGCAGGATATCCTGGTCCAATAAGGTGCACGGGAGACTTTGCGCGCAGAGCCGGCACCACTCCTCCAGGCTGCACACTCACCCTAGCCTGACAGATGAGTGGAGCTGGAATGTCGCGCACCGGCCTATGAATGCGCACTGGAGACACCGTGCGCAATACTGCTTAGCACGGCGTCTTACCAGTGCGATGCTCCCTCCAACGCTCCCTCCAAAGAGCACGAGGAGTTGGCTCAGGAGTCCACCCTGAACCAGCCAACCTCCCCGTGTGCCCCCCAAAAAAAAATTTTTGGGGCTGCCTCTCGGGCTTTCTTGCCAGGCGTGTTCCAGCATATCTCTCCTTATTAACGCTCCATGCTCCGTACTTCTCCTCATAATAGCGCCACTCCACCGCCGCTGCTTCCAGCTCCTCTTTTGGACGGCGATACTCCCCAGGCTGGGTCCAGGGTCCCCCTCCAAATAGTTCCTCCTCCCAGCTCCAGAACTCCCTGTTCTCTCGCTGCTTGGTCCTTTTTTGGTGGGTTATTCTGTCATGATTTCCTCTTGGGACAGACCAAGACGCAGCGATGCTTCCAGTATACATATTTTATTAATACACGTAACTGGGAAAATAATAAACGAACGAAGATCGTAACATAGACATAGACTAAACACTTTCGCTATGTAACAAACAATAACCCACAAAACCCCTCTGAAAACTACAAACATACATATGGTTCCCAATTAGAGGTAACGACACTCAGCTGCCTCTAATTGGGAACCATTAACCCAACATAGAAATAGAACACCTAGAACAGAAAAACCCTACACCAAAAACGAAACTAAACACGCCAGCCTATCAACTCAGGCCTGGACGTGACAGAGACTCTCAGATTGAAAACACCTCCATCAATTTACGAAAAGATAGTCAATTTGTGCCACAGATTAGACTACCAATAGATCAGCGCTCTAACTCCCCCTTGTGATGGTGTGGTGCAATGACAGAATGCCACCAACGGTCGCGGCATAACCTCAGAACTTTTAAAGGAAGAACCACTGTAGATGCACTTTGTAGCTTACTCTGTAACTTAACCTCTACAGGCACCGGGGAAGTATTCAGAAGTTTGGAGATTCTGGCGTGCCCAAAGTAAAATGCCTGCCACTCAGGCCCAGAAACTAGGATATGCACATAATTAGTACTATTGGATAACACTCTGAAGTTTCTAAAACTGTTAAAATAAAGTCTGTAAGTATAACAGAACTGATATGGCTGGAAAAAAACAGAGGAATTTCTGTCCGGACATTTTTTTTGTTGTGACATGCCCTCACTTTCAATGGCTGTCTATGGGATTCTCAGTAAAATAGGACCCAGATTGCAATACCTATGGCTTCAACTAGATGTCAACAGTCTTTAGAAAAGGTTTCATGCCTTTATCATGGAAGACAACCGAACAGAAGAAGAATTTGTAAGAGGAGGGAGGAAGTCACTTGAGTTTTTGATGCGCGAGACCGTGTGCGCGTTCCTCTGTATTTTCCTTTTCTATCATTTAGTATATTATCCGTGTGAAATATAATCGTTAATATACATAAAAGTATACCTAAGGATACATTATAAATTATGTTTGATTTGTTTGGGCAAAGTTGATAGGTATAATTTGAACGCTTTCTCTTCACTGTACAATGGGCGAGTAGACTGGATTTTCTGAACATAACGCGCCAACCAAACGGAGATTTATGGATATAAACAATGACTTTTTCTAACAAAAGAAACATGGATTGTCTTGCTTGGACACTTCAGATTGCCCTCAGCAGAAGATCATCGAAAGGTAAGCGATTTATTTTAGCTCTTTCAAGTTCATTTATGGAATAAGAGTTTAAATGCAGTTTCACACCTGGTTTGAGGTGGAGATGTCTGCTTCACCTTTTTATGATTTTATGCTAATGGATGAAATATGTGAGGTGCTATCCTCAAACAATCAAATGTTATGCTTTCGCCGTAAAGCCTTTTTGAAATCTGACAACGCTGTGATATTGCCAAGAGTCTAAGCTTTTGAAGACTATGCAGCACTTGTATATTGATGAATGTTTTATAATTCAACTTTTGGATTTTGAATTTGGCGCCTTACATTTCTCCGGGTAGTATCGGGAATGGGGCGCTAGCGCCCCAACGATCCTTAAGAGGTTTTAACCTGTTTCTACTGTGTGCATTAGGGCATAAGTGCCATTATATTCTATACTGTGCATTAATTGTATTTTGTTCACACATCCAGATACTCAGCTCATTTGTGTGGTGACTTTTTTAGGGATGGGAGACATTCTCTGAATATGTAGTTGTACAGCTGTGGACAGGTCGAGGTTATCAGGACAGTAATATGCCCAGTCTTAAATCATTGGATACCAAATGTAGGCTGTAATGATGAGAGTCAGAGTATACAACTATTGACTATAACAGTGTACTGTTTTCTGTCAATTTGTACAGCTTGTGTTGTAAGGGGAGGCAGGTTAGATTCATTTGCATACAGGGAGGGCCCAGGGAATCTGGTCACAATGCGGACGCAATGGGCGGATAAGAGACACATTTTATTATGATGTATAGACGCAACAAATTTCGATCAGATAGTGATCGGATCATCTTGATCAGATGACGGCAATCACATCTTAATGCAAGGTGTAACCACGGCTGGTGATTCCAACCAACTGCACTCTCAACATTCTGCTGTTTCTGCTTTGGGGGTGCCTTTTTTGGCAGCACAAATGGAAGTTGTGAAGACCCGATGGAGGAAAGCCGGGTCTCTTACGAAGCAGCTATCTTGTCTATGTCAGAAGAGTTTGTTATCCTGCAACAGATGCCAGATGACTTGCCTTGTATGAAAGCACCACTCTTGGAAGGGCCACTTCATGCTATCATTAACTGTACACAAAGCCCAGCTCCAATGTGAAATCTGAGAGGCAAGTATTGTGTCCAGGGCTTCTCCTTTGTCATGTCTGTCCACCACTTGAAAATATTGAGGGCTTTCAAGGTGTAAAGGCTTGACCCAGTTTGTTACCATGTCATTAGTGTGTCACTAATGGTCTGTTACAAATCACTGGGAAAATATGTTGCATCCTTAATTATTCTAGGCTACCTTGGGCGACAGGTAGCCTAGTGGTTAGAGGGGTGCAACCGAAAGGTTGCAAGATCGAATCCCTGAGCTGACAAGGTAAAACAAATCTGTCGTTCTGCCCCTGAACAAGGCAGTTCAGTTCAAGTTCCTAGGCCATAATTGAAAATAAGAATTTGTTCTTAACTGACTTGCCTAGTTAAATAAAGGTAAAATAAAAAATGTATTCATACCTTGGCATACAATCTCTGTCAACATTCCACCAAGGTCACCCTCAGGTTTTGAAAAAAATTATTTGCCATGAATACCTGTAAATTGCCACAACAAAGTTACTGATTTAGTAAAGACCTTCTCAATAAAATGGTGCGTGCATTGTGCACATTTACGCATGTGCTCTCTCCCTCTCCTTTTCTCTCTCTACCTCTCAAAACACACACGGAGAGTGATTCTGGACCCACATACAGACTCCATAATATCGACTCATAAAATGCGACTGCTCTGCAAAATGTAAAGAATTCCACATCATCTGCATTTATATCGTAATTCACTCACCGCCACTGCTTTGTACCTGTTGCTGGCTCTCCCCACCGGTACTGGCATAGAATGAATGCAGAGCAAGAGGTGATACGCCAAGACGCTACAGTAAACCCAAGGAAGCAGCATCATCTTTTGATTCGGAGCAGACTCGCAGTTTGACTGGGCTGGAGCACACTTTTATACTCCCGCATTTCTTTGATCTCTTTCTTCAAATTACACGTTTTTATGGGCCTCAGTGATAAATTCACAGGCGCCCACGTGGTTTAACCCCTTGCCAGCTGCATCCATGTCCTCAAGCGCCTTGTGAACCTTCTCTTTTAAAATACCTTAGGCATAAGCTCAGTGTGCTAATGTAGTCTCTAGGCTAACAGACCACTAGAGTTCAGCCTGGTCTCAGAGCATTTCATATTATTCTGTACGTAAATCCGAGACACTCCATTTAGTATGATATGTTAGGTTTCGTAAGGTATGTATTCATTTGAAACTACCATTTGTATAATATGTTACAAATTTGCAAAATGTACAATATGTTACAAATTCCGATTTGTTGTTGCTAACATTAGCTAGGTGGCTAACTTTAGCTGGCTGGCTAACATTAGCTAGGCTAGGAGTTAAAGTTAAGGTTAGGAGTTAGGTTGGAGGGTTAGGGGAAGGGTTAGCTAAAAGGGTTAGGGTTAGGGGAAGAGTTAGCTAACATGCTAAGTAGCTGCAAAGTTGCTAAAAAGTAGTAAGTAGTTGCAAAGTTGCTAATTAGCTAAGATGTTGAAGTTGTTTGTGAGGAGATTCGAACATGCAACCTTTGGGCTGCTAGACGTTTGCATTATACACCTACCCATCCACCCCGACAAACCACCATCCTTTTGTTTTTGCCTTAACTTCTTAGGGAGCGGCAGCAGAGGTGACGGTTTTGGAGAGTCTGGCGTGCCCAAAGTAAAATGCCTGCCACTCAGGCCCAGAAAATAGGATATGCACATAATTAGTACTATTGGATAGGAAACACTCTGAAGTTTGTAAAAGTGTTAAAATAATGTATGTGAGTATAACAAAACTGATATAGCAGGCGAAAACCAGAGGAAAATCCATCCGGATTTGCAGTTTTTTTTGTACATGACCTTTTTGTCCAGGCTGCCTATTGATTTTAATGGGAACCAGCTCCTAGATTGCAGTACCTATGGCTTCCACTAGATGTCAACAGTCTTTATACGGTGTCTGGAGGCTCTAGCACTAAGCAGAACAGATAGGAAGAGGAAGTAGTGAAGGGACCACATTTGTCAACAACGTTTCACGGGAGCGAGATTGTGAGCGCGCCCCACGTTATCGTCCGGTTAAAATATTACAGTAAATATACATAAAAGGATACCTAAGGATACATTAAAAATGATGTTTGATTTGTTTGGAGAAAGTGTATAGGTATAATTTGAACATGTTCTCTTCACGGTTCAATGGGCAACTCGACTGTGGATTTTCTGATCATAACGCTCCAACCAAACGGAGATTTGTGGATATAATAAATGACTTTTTCTAACAAAAGAACCATTGGATGTCTTCGTTGGACACTTGGGAAGCCCTCAGCAGAAGTTCTTTGAAAGGTAAGTGATTTATTTTAGCTCTTATATGGGTTTTGTGTGACCTGTGCTGGATATGAATTTATGCTAATGTGGAAAATAGGAGAGGTGCTATCCTCAAACAATCAAATGTTGTGCTTTCGCCGTAAAGCCTTTTTGAAATCTGACAACGCTGTGATATTGCTTTTGCTGACTATGCAACACTTGTATATTGATGAATGTTTAAAGATTTGACTTTTGGATTTTGAATTTGGCGCCTTACATTTCACCGGGTAGTGTCGGGAGCGGCCCGCTAGTGCGCCGCTACTCCCTAAGTAGTTAACCTATTACGGAGCAGTGGGGCATTCCCGACACTACCAGGTGAAATGCAAGGCGCCAAATTCAAAATCCAAAAGTTGAATTATTAAACATGCACCAATATACAAGTGTTTCATACTCATCAAAAGCTCTGTTTCTTGGCAATATCACAGCGTTGTCAGATTTCAAAAAGGCTTTACGGCGAAAGCACCACATTTGATTGTTTGAGGGTAGCACCTTCACTATTTTTGCCATTACCATGAATTCATTAGCCTTCACGGTTCACACAAAACACATTTCACAGTGAAAAACAAATCAATTACCTGTTGAAGAACTTCTGCTGAGGTCTTCCTAAGTGTCCAACGAAGACAATCCATGGTTCTTTTGTTAGAAAAAGTAATGTATTATATCCTTAAATCTCCATTTGGTTCGCGCGTTATAATCAGAAACTACAGCCTCCACTCCTCCATTGAAACGTGACTAGAACTCGTTCAACTTAAACCTATAAACTTGTCCAAGAACAATCAAACATCATTTTAAATGTATCCTTAGGAACACTTTTACGTATATTTACTATAATAATTCAACCGGAATATAAACTGGGCTATAAGAACGGAAAAAAACACAGAGCGCGCTTGGCGAGAGCGCGCGTCCTCTTCTATTGACATCTGAGGGGACACTTCCTGATTTCCTCTTCTTATCTGCTCTAAAGCATCCAAAAAATATCTGAACACTGTCTCGAGATTGTTGACATCCAGAGGAAGCGATCGGTACTGCATTCATATGCCCTTTTATGGGCATTTTCATGAGGGAGGGGTTCCAAATGAGGCACTCTGTCAAAACCACTTTTTCCAGGACAGAAATTCCTCGGGGTTTCGCCTGCCATATCCGTTCTGTTTTACTCACAGACAAATGGTTAACAGTTTTAGAAAATTCAGGGTGTTTCCTATCCAATGGTACCAAATATGTGCATATCCTATTTTCTGGGCCTGAATGGGAGGCATTTTACTTTGGGCACGCCAGGCTCTCCAAAACGGTCACCTCATGCGCTGCTCCCTAAGAAGTTAAGTAACCTTCTGTCTTAAGTAACCATAACAAATGTAACATATCATACTCATTTTATTGTCCCAGATTTACATTTAATATGTTATGTTCAGTCTATGAGACTAGGCTGTAGAGTTTGATAGGTTGGAGACATGTGTTTATTACCCTTGATTTATAGATTACTTTGATGGAGATTTGTTTTTATAACTCAAGGTGTTTACTTGCAAAGATACTTTTTCCAGTTTTTAGGGTAGCCTATTAAGTCCAATGCAGCCGTTTTTATCTCAATATTAAATCATTTCTGTGTAACAATGAAGTACAGTACCTTACTGTGATTGAAAACAATTAAAATGGTCAAAAATAAACAAAATTGCTTTTAGCAAAGAGCAATTTCTCAAGCAAGAATTTTGCTAGGGCTGTCTGAGAGTGGTCTGAGTCGGGAGGGGGAAACTGAAAACAAGTTGTTATTGGTAGAGAGGTTTAGGACCCTCAAATGTACCGGTGTGAGAGAAAAATGACGTATTCACCTGATTTGTTTAATATTAATAGTTAACAATTATATGCTTACCATTAGTAAGACATTTCTATTCTACCAATAATGTGCTTCTGAGAAAGGATGGTTCCTTTCTATATAAAACCCTTGCGTTCTCCGTATTGTTGTGTTCTCAATATATATGGGTGCTCCATTATTGCAATAATTAATCGATATTAAAGGTTGATTGTTTGAAGAAATTGAGAGTCTCTTCCACAATATTCTTGGCGACGAGGATGGGATCCCGACTTTCACCTGAGGACCTGGGTTAAACTGTGCACAGGGGTAACACCAAAGTGACTCAAGGAAACTCCCGAACACAGACAGATAAAGGGTGAGACTAATATTTATTGGAAACCATTAATTTGATTGCAGACCTAAGGGGTACTGGCAAAAAGGACTAGGACATGGGGATCTGAAAAATCTAGTATGACTAGTATGACTAGTTAAAAGCCTAGGTTATGGAGTTCTGAAAAAGGGACATCTATGACTGGTGAGACTAGGGCTGGATAATAGTCTATGTGGGGTTCTGAAAAAGGGACGCCTACGGCTAGCGAAATCAGTGAAAATATAGTATGGAAATAATAAAATATAGGTAATGCCCTGGGTTAATATAGTAAGATGTAAATGTATGAGTTACGGTATCCCAGGAATTAACCTTGAGATAAAAATAGAAAATATTCCTGCAGGTTATAAAAAAATGTTGTAGAAAACAACTCATTGATTAGTGTGTTTTGGGAACATACTGTGTGAATGTGATATGAGAGAATTTGAAATTTGGATAATAAGATGATTGAAATTTGCACAATAAATTGATTGTAATTTGGATAATAAGTTTTGATTTATAACGTTATATAGGGATTCTGTGAAGATATGAAAACATGAGAAATTGTATGTGTATATAATCGATTACTGGAGATTTGATGAAGTAATAATGGAAATAAGAATAATATACAAACTTGCACAACCAAACGTAGACGTAAGTAAGTGGTGTAAAAAGTATTCTGAAAGGTTCAGAGTGGTCCCTTTATGGATAATTTGATAAAGATAAAGTTAAGCATTGTTTGACTGTCTAAAAGGTCTGGGAAATAGAGTTTCAGAAAAAGTATGGGGAATTGACACCCCTAACCAATAAAACGCTTATGGGATTTTCTCCTTCCTGGTAATACATTTTGAAAACAAAACCTACACACGAAGCCTGAAAATGTGCTATTTTCTTTCGCAGCAAGAGAGGAGTTGCTATATTTATCGAATAAACCATTTTTCCATAAAAAGGTAGAGTGAATTAAGACGGAATATAGACATAACTTGTAACGACGTAAAAAAAAAGAAATTCGGTTTTCTATCAAAATAATAATTATTGCGGAGATAATGGGACGTCATAAAGGAATTTCAATATGTCGCAAGAATAAAGATTATCCGCTTTTATTAAACTCGCCAGATCTGTTTCCATCAATGGATGTCGATTCAACTCGTTTGACTGCTATGATTGTAAATAAATCCCCTTGACGCTTGTGAAATCTCTGCAAAGAAACACTTGGAGGAACTTCAAAAAACACATTTCAGCATATTGTCTGGTAATTGTGTCGTTATTATGTGCCAGATGTTTGAAGACTACAAACAATTAGAAATCGTATATTTGTGAGATTTACTTGTCATTTCAATAGGCATAGGGCCTATGTTACTGGCTGAAAATCTGAGTTTATGATTGTGGTTTAACTTTGCCATGGTTTGCTTAGATAGCCTACAGTAGCCTGGGTAAGAAGTCGGCGGGATGTGGGCTGAACGATGTAGCAGCTTGCTTAGTTCAAATTGACAGACTAATTTGTTCAACATGAGTGGCGAGGCGATTTCGGGGTAGAAGTTCTTGTGTTGCCCAATAGCCTGCTGGAATAGGCTACAGAGAATGGGGTTGTAATTTCAATCACTGAATCAAATATTAATAATATAGATATGAACTGAATATATGC
Organism: Hucho hucho; assembly: GCA_003317085.1. Lineage (NCBI taxonomy): Eukaryota > Metazoa > Chordata > Actinopteri > Salmoniformes > Salmonidae > Hucho > Hucho hucho. The sequence continues at coordinate 1,012,716 of QNTS01000251.1, read as the reverse complement.
TTGTCAACAACAGCCAGTGTTTGTTTTATTACCTGTAGCCTAATCTGACGGACTGTTACCTAAATCTAATGCATTCTAATAATAGCTGATCGGCAATTGCGATAGAGCTGTGACCATGATCACAATTGATAACTTTCAATTGAATTAACTAAACATGGCCATTAATAATTGCATTATAAAACAAGGCTACAACAACATTAAATTGAAGTTATAAGCAGAAAGTGAATATCCAGAGGTTGGTAATAAAATATAGAATAACATTGTTAGGGTAGAATTCAATGAAAACAATGCCTTCTAATAAGGAGAGAATTATCATGTTTGTTTTGTTTTCTAAACCTTACAAAGTGACAGTGACAAAGACATTGATAGAGAGGGTTGATGTGAAATTGTATGAGTGTTGACATATGTTAATATGTTGTTAGTGGTTTTTGGATAGCACTCTAATAATGCCATGTTTTAGTAAATTGAGGATGCTGAGGTTTCCATACAAGGTTAAATGATGAATAGAGGGATTGAAACCTGAGACTGACAAAATAGGTAAGCCGCGAGTGAAAGATATGCAGAAGTGTATGGCTGTTTGTTGTTTTTATTCAAAAACAAATCTCACCAGATTGGGTTGAAAGGCACGCGCGCGCACACATAAATACAAACAATAACCCACAAGGGAAGTGGGGCAGGGAACCAACTTAAATAGGATTCCCAATTAGAGGCAACGACAACCAGCTGCCTCTAATTGGGAACCTAACAAAAAATCAACATAGAGTTCCCTACATAACCCTAGTCACGCCCTGACCCAACACACCATAGAGAAACCTAGAGAGCTCTCTATGGCCAGGGCGTGACAGTAACTCTGCAGTGAGATCGACAAGATGATAGGGGAGTAAAAGCCAATTTGAAAGAAAAAAAATGTATGGTTTCAACTGTGTGTTGTTATTCTCTTTGACATTTGGTTTCGAAATTTGTATTAATTAGTAGTAGTAATAATTTGTCATACAGTGAATAATTTGTCTGGATTTCTTGAATCAGAAATGCCCTAAACTAAACTGCTGTTCTGGTCTGTCCTCTTTCGAGGTTATGGCAAAGGTGACCACAGATGTTATCTATATGCATGGGAGGGATAATTCAGCAGAGAACAGTGTGAACCTCAACCCCCTCCGACCGGCTGAAGTAATGGTGAAAATGGCATTCAGTATGGTCCTTCACCACTTCTACCGTGAGAACTGAGTCCAAGCCAGCAACCTGTACACAGCATCCAGTCGAAGCTATCAACTGCCTTTTCTCTCATGCCTTTTCTCTCAGGAGAGCTACATGAGTCGACGTGGAGGGAGCATGGAGAGAGATCCGTTCCAAACTTCTCTCATGTTGCTGGTGTACTGGTAGGAAAATGGACAAAACATAATGGGTGGTAGTGGCTGTGGCGACACAGGTGAGACATTAGCATTTTTGGTAAAATCGGAGTATTCCTCAGACATTGAAATCGGGACATTATCATGGGCCATCCACTTTGAACATGTGTGCCATTGGGAAAACAAACTGTGAAGCTATCTGAAGAAGACAATGAAGACACGCCGGAAGAATGAGTGCCTTGAAGGAGACGGGGTTGTTCAACTGTGCGCTTAATTGATTTTTAGGCTTGATACCCCAAAATTGTTACTGATCTGTAATTATGACCGTGATGAGAAAAGTGAATACTATAATTATAAGATGGGTATACTGTATGTCAAATGTAAATGTACATTCTGCCAGTATCGGCGTGTGTTGAGTTTGTTTTGTGACATGAATCACCAAGCAATGTCATTCTACATTTGGGTTGGATAATGTCGTGGAAAAGGACATAATTAGTCATGCTATCCCGTGTTTTATAGTCTCTTGTTAAATGCTAGTGTTTTTTCTAACCTGATACAAACTTGTCTTGGTGTGACTTAGTCATAGACTGGGCTTACAGCTAAGAGCCGTTTGGATGCAACAGCAGCATGTGACATCCCGTAGGTTTACTATCTACAGAAAGTCACATGTATGGAAACTTGCAGAAAGGAGTACAATGTAGTGTTTGTTGTTGTGAATGCGGTTAGACGGTTGAGCCCTTGGGCTATCAACCTCGTGCTATCTTAAGTCTGCACAGACAACTAATTACCTTTTACACACTATCTGCTGACTGGCATGTATACAGACAGGAGTTGTATTTTCTCTATAAAAGCAGAGACCCGGCTATGTTTGTTAACCTTCCAACTCTGAACCATTCTTGGTGATGTTGATTGCTTCATTTTTGAAAATCTTATAATAAAGCTGTTGTTGGAAGAATTTACAGTCTCTCTCTTCCGGTAGAATTTCTATGACAAATTTTTATTGGGTTTAAATTATCATTTGTAAACTGAATGATTTCCCTGACCTATTCCCTATTCCTGACTACATCGCTGATGATGAGGACACCAATCCTGAGCATAAGGACCCAGATGTGGAGATCATTTTCCACACTGTATGTACAAAGTGCCCAAAGAGGGGTCTCTGTCACTGGTGTAGGAAGGGTTCTAAACATTTTCAACCGCTGCGCTAGTTGTCAGCGTGATGATTGTCCCATTTGCTGTAATGAAGCTTGTGTGTGATTTTATTTTTCTGTTCCATTTTCTGTTCCAGATTGACTGTGTTTTGATAAGGAAGGTATAAAACTCAGCAACACAAAGGAAGGTTGTTTACCATGGATGAAAGGTCAGGCACCAGAAGGATGTATTTTGTTTGTTTAAATGTATGCTTAAAAGGATCCACCCCTTTTTTTCAATTTTCGCCTAAAATGGCATACCCAAATCTAACTGCCTGTAGCTCAGGCCTTGAAGCAAGGATATGCATATTCTTGATACCATTTGAAAGGAAACACTTTGAAGTTTGTGGAAATATAAAAGGAATGTAGGAGAATATAACACATTAGATTTGGAAAAAGATAATACAAAGAAAAAACAAACCGTTTTTTGTATTTTTTTTTAAATGCAAGAGAAAGGCCACAATGTATTATTCCAGCCCAGGTGCAATTTAGATTTTGGCCACTAGATGGCAGCAGGGTATGTGAAAAGTTTTAGACTGATCCAATGAACCATTGCATTTCTGTTCAAAATGTTGCATCAAGAATGCCCAAATGTGCCTAATTTGTTTATTAATAACTTTTCAAGTTCAAAACTGTGCACTCTCCTCAAACAATAGCATGGTATTATTTCACTGTAATAGCTACTGTACATTGGACAGTGCAGTTAGATGAACAAGAATTTAAGCTTTCTGCTAATATCAGATATGTCTATGTCATGGGAAATATTATTGTTACTTACAACCTCATGCTAATCGCATTAGCCTACGTTAGCACAACCGTCCCGTGGATAGGACACCGATCCCAAAGAAGTTAACAATAATCATGTAATGCTTGTACCCTTACATTTTTATATAAGAAACTGGGTTTCTTAAGAGGGGAACGTGACAGGAAAATTATGTATTTACCTGATTTGTTTAATATTAATAGTTCACAATTATATGCTTAACAATAGTAAGACATTTCTATTCTACCAATGCTGTGCTTCTGAGAAAGGATGGTTCCTCTCTTCCAAGTTCACTCCCCGCAGCTGGTCTAGGCGTGTAGTCAAGCACATAGGATAGAGATAAACTTGACGAACAGAATAGACCTGTATTGTTTCTAATCATCTTTGAATAAGGGATCAGAATAACATAAATTGGCTACAATAATTACAATAATTTTTCAAGCACCAAATTGCGGAAATGTCGCATTTTCAAGGTAGGCCTATTTCTGAGCTACAAATTCAAGTTCAAGTAGGCTACTTCAAGACCCTTGTATTGTTTAAAATTCTAACATGGAAAACAAAATGTATTTGGCATGTTATTTCCTTACCAGATGATATTGTGAATAAACCCAATGGGCTATGTAATTTGTTGTCATTAAATCGAGAATAATTAATAGGAATAGTTTTGGGTGTTGCGCAATAGCCTATCCTACACAATACAATTGCGGACAGTAGACTCTGTGTCCAATCAGAGGCACGTACCAGTAAGTCTATAGTCTCATGAGTCTTCTCAAGTACCCCCTGTTGATAGGACAAGTACCCCCAGGGGTCCTGGTACCCCTGGTTGGGAACAACTGCCCTAGTTTAGAAAGGCCCATAAGCAGTGGCATAGCACGCACCCCTGCAGCCCCCAGGTATTATATCACCCAAACCTAGTTGTGGGTTGGGGAACGCTGTCAGCATGGCCACCGCTCTTTAAATACGCAACGTAGCAAATGTTCAAGTGAACTAAACATACCTCAGGTAGGTAGGGTAGACAGAGGAAGTGTTTGGTGGTTGCAGCCCTGATCTATCCCTTTATGTTAATGTATTAACACAGTTGAAGTCTGAAGTTTTCATACACCTTAGCCAAATACATTTAAACTCAGTTTTTCACAATTCCTGACATTTATTCCTAGTAAAAATTCCATGTCTTAGGTCAGTTAGGATCACCACTTTATTTTAAGAATGTGAAATGTCAGAATAATAGGAGAGAATGATTTATTTCAGCTTTTATTTCTTTCACATTCCTAGTGGGTCAGAAGTTTACATACACTTAATTAGTATTTGGTAGCATTGCCTTTAAATTGTTTAACTTGGGTCAAACGTTTTGGGTAGCTTTCTGCAAGCTTCTCACAATAAGTTGGGTGAATTTTGGCCCATTCCTCCTGGCAGAGCTGGTGTAATTGAGTGCCTCCATGCACACACAGACTTTTTCAGTTCTGCCCACAAACTTTCTATAGGATTGAGGTCAGGGCTTTGTGATGGCCACTCCAATACCTTGACTTTGTTGTCCTTAATAAGCTATTTTGCCACAACTTTGGAAGTATGCTTGGGGTCATTGTCCATTTGGAAGACCCATTTGCGACCAAGCTTTAACGTCCTGACTGATGTCTTCAGATGTTGCTTCAATATATCCACATAATTTTCCTCCCTCATGATGTCATCTATTTTGTTAAGTGCACCAGTCCCTCCTGCAGCAAAGCACCCCCACAACATGATGCTGCCACCCCTGTGCTTCACGGTTGGGATGGTGTTCTTCGGCTTGCAAGCCCCCCTTTTTCCTCCAAGCATAACGATGGTCATTATGGCCAAACAGTTCTATTTTTGTTTTATCAGACCAGAGGATATTTCTCCAAAAAGTACGACCTTTGTCCCCATGTGCAGTTGCAAACTGTAGTCTGGCTGTTTTATGGAGGTTTTGGAGCAGTGGCTTCTTCCTTGCTGAGCGGCCTTTCAGGTTATGTCGTCAGATAGGACTCGTTTTACTGTGGATATAGATACTTTTGTACCAGTTTCCTCCAGCATCTTCACAAAGTCCTTTGCTGTTGTTCTGGGATTGATTTGCACTTTTTCACCAAAGTACGTTCATCTCTAGGAGACAGAATGCGTCGCCTTCCTGAGAGGTATGACGGCTGTGTGGTCCCATGGTGTTTATACTTGCGTACTATTGTTTGTACAGATGAACGTGGTACCTTCAGGCGTTTGGAAATTGCTCCCAAGGATGCACCAGACTTTTGGAGGTCTACAATTTATTTTCTGAGGTCTTGCAGAAGCACTGAGATTGAAGGTAGGCCTTGAAATACATCCACAGGTACACCTCCAATTGACTCAAATGATGTCAATTAGACTATCAGAAGCTTCTAAAGCCATGACATCATTTTCTGGAATTTTCCAAGCTGTTTAAAGGCACAGTCAACTTAGTGTATGAAAACTTCTGACCCACTGGAATTGTGATACAGTGAATTATAAGTGAAATAATCTGTCTATAAACAATTGTTGGAAAAATGTATTGTGCCATGCAGAAAGCAAAGTAGATGTCCTAAGCAACTTCCCAAAACCCACTTCAGCTGTATATACAAATACAGCCAGCATATTTATGCAAATAGGGCATGTATAATTTTCTTTATTTGAACAAAATATTAACAAAATACCTGATACAATAAGAACATTTATATGTGAGTGTATTATAAGAAAAAAATAAATGTAGTACCTGAATTCCCACCAAAATTCCTTGAACTTATTTTCAAAAAGTTTGGAGTATCTTCATCCATTGTCCAACTGTTGCTTTTTAAAACATTTTAACAATTGTGATGACTGTTGCTAAGTTTTGTATGTTGAATGTGGCAAAAAGTCCTGCAAGTCTGCAATATTTGGCCAATATTAACTGTGGGTGGTTGGCATTGATAATGGACTGGGGCACGCATGCAGGAGTGGTAGAGAGTGACAGAACATTTGAGGGTGACTTCCAGTTAGTTAGAGTGTAGCTAGGTCATAGACTATGACTAAGAAGCATTGGTTGTGAGTGACATAGCCAGTTCCACACACATCCTTGGGCTTTGATGGGCAGTAAAAGGGTTGCAGAGGAGGTAGAGCTGATCAAGCATGGTGCACAGAGACCACTATCTAACAGTCAATCCACAGCCACCATAAACGATCACATACAGAAGGTTTTACCATCCTAAGGTGCCTTTTGTTTGCCAAAATGGCATATGTCCTTATAGGGATGTATAAGCACAGTTTCCCACACCAATGCATGAGTCACCCCAGCTTGTCATGTGTGGTTGCATCCTACCCATACACCATACTGTCACCAAGTCAACATAGACTACATTATGAAAAGTATGTGGACACCTGCTCGTCGAACATCTCATTTCAAAATCATGGGCATTAATATGGAATTGGTCCCCCCTTTGCTGCTAAAACAGCTTCCCACCCTTCTGGGAAGGCTTTCCACTAGATGTTGGAACATTGCTGTGGAGACTTGCTTCCATTCAGCAACAAGAGCATTAGTGAGGTCGGGCACTGATGTTGGGCAATTAGGCCTGGCTTGCAGTCGGCGTTACAATTAATCCCAAAGGTGTTCGATGGGGTTGAGGTCAGGGCTCTGTTATTATTCTTCCTCCACCGAACTTTACAGTTGGCACTATGCATTGGGGCAGGTACCGTTCTCCTGGCATCAGCCAAACCCAGCTTTGTTCATTGGACTGCCAGATGGTGAAGCGTGATTCATCTCTCAAGAGAACGCGTTTCCACTGCTCCAGAGTCAAATGTGACCGAGCTTTACACAACCCCAGCCGATGCTTGGCATTGTGCATGGTGATCTTAGGCTTGTGTATGTTATACACCTGTCAGCAACTGGTGTGGCTTAAATAGCCGAATCCACTCATTTGAAGGGGTGTCCACATACTTTTGTATATATAGTGTATAAGGCAACTCCGGGGCAGACAGCCAGGATGGTGGACATGATTGTCTGGAAGAAGCAATGTGCCAGCTCAACTCAAACAGGATAAGAGTGCACCGGAACATCCCAATGTGCTTCACAAATACAGTCATCCAGCAGAAGGTCATATTGGATTCAGGTAGACGTAGTGGACGAGCAATGAATCAAAGCTTTGAGAAGGAGGTGACTGAAGAGTCCAATCTTTAAGGTGCAAGTTATACCACAGTGGGGGCAAGTTGAAGAGCTAGAGAGAGGGTGAATTGGAATGCTTGGTGTTGCCATTCCAAGCGGTCTGCTGCCTTTTTATATATACAGACAAAGGTGTTCGAGTGTATATGGTGGGCACATTGGATTCCTAACATATTTGAAGTACACAAAAATAGCCTTGAGTACAGGTCGTAAGTGCAGTACACACATCTGAAAAATGTATTTCACTTAAAATGTGTACATAATACAGTTGATTAAACCACCATTTAATTGTATTGTGGCAGCCATTTTGGATTTGGAGTCAAATCTAGGGAGTAGATTAATTGCAACAGTAGAGGCTGAACATATAAAATCCACAGAGAAACCTGTGACTGGAAAAAATTACAGTTTTCATATGTTAAAAAAATATATTTTTAATGTTGTGGACAATGTTTGTCCTATGAATTGTCATTTGAAAAATATACACTACCATTCAAAAATGTATCAGAAATACAGTGTAGACATTAATGTTGTAAATGACTACAGAGATAAAATGTAGCATAGTCTTGTTTGATAAAATACATTTTTATTTTCAAATGTAGGAACTGGGTTCTACAGTTTGAACCCCTGCGGTCTCTGGCTCCACACCCAACCCGCCCGCCAATCTAGATGTGTGAAAGTTAGTGTATAAGCTAATGATCCATCATGTATGACATTCCTGGGAGTGTGTAAACTAAAATGTTTTATTACCATATCATTTTTGTATGTTTTCTATAGTTATGTCCTTGAAAATGTATCAATTGACCAATTCGGCACATTTGGGCAGACAAAATACAAAATACTGTGCAGTATTGTAATGCTCCACTAGATCAATCTGAAACCTTACGCATACACTGCTGCCATCTAGTGGCCAAAATCAAAATGTCGCCTAAACTGGGATATTATATTTTGACCTTTCTCTTGCATTTCAAAGACGAAAAAAACAAGATAACGCATGTTTGTTTATATTATCTTTTACCAGATCTAATGTGTTATATTCTCCTACATTAATTTCAAATTTCCACAAACTTCAAAGTGTTTCCGTTCAAATGGTATCAAGAATATGCATATCCTTGCTTCAGGTCCATTTTAGGCAGAAATGAAAAAAAGGGTCAGATCATTAAGAGGTTAAACGTGACAGACAATACAAATGCAGAACAGAGGAATCCAGCAGAAAGTAAATAGCAGCTCTTTATTCCACAATCTCATATGCATTACCAAAAAAAATCTTACATTTCGTGACGTCAACAGTGAACAAACATAATTCCTTTCTTGTTACAGTGGAGAGTTGAATAGAGTTTATTTCATGACCGAGTGGCACATCTGTCTACTCTACGATGTGTTTATCTGAACACAGTGTCTTGTTTTGACTACAAACATCCTTGATCCAACCAGTGATGTAACACCTGCAGGGAAAAACAACAAGGTACATTGATTCGTAAAATAACCACCTGCAAATCATATTCTAAAAACAGTTAGGGCTCGGACACCTGCAAATCATATTCTAAAAACAGTTAGGGCTCGGACACCTGCAAATCATATTCTAAAAACAGTTAGGGCTCGGACACCTGCAAATCATATTCTAAAAACAGTTAGGGCTCGGAAAAGGATAAATACTAAAGAATATATACAAAAGAAAAAACAAAGCATTACACTGAACAAAACATGCACATCCATGTATTGTGTGGTGTGTTGAAATATGCATAGCCAAGCCAAGCCTGATCTTCTAGATCTGACAAATGTATTTTTTTATTTCACCTTTATTTAACCAGGTAAGCTAGTTGAGAACAAGTTCTCATTTAAAACTGCGACCTGGCCAAGATAAAGAACAGCAGTTCGACACATACAACAACAACAGAGTTACACATGGAATAAACAAACATACAGTCAATAATACAGTAGGAAAAAAAGTAGATATACAGTGTGTGCAAATGAGCTAAGATGGGGAGGGAAGGCGATAAATAGGCCATGGTGGCAAAGTAATTACAATATAGCAATTAAACACTGGTATGGTAGATGTGCAGAAGATGAATGTGCAAGTAGAGATACTGGGGTGCAAAGGAGCAAGATAAATAAATAAATACAGTATGGGGATGAGGTAGTAGGATTGGCTATTTACAGATGGGCTATGTATAGGTGCAGTGATCTGTGAGCTGCTCTGACAGCTGGTGCTTAAAGCTAGTGAGGGAGATATGGGTCTCCAGCTTCAGTGATTTTTGCAGTTCGTTCCAGTCATTGGCAGCAGAGAACTGGAAGGAAAGGCAGCCAAAGGAGGAATTGGTTTTGGGGGTGACCAGTGAGATATACCTGCTGGAGCGTGTGCTACGGGTGGGTGCTGCTATTGTGACCAGTGAGCTGAGATAAGGCGGGGCTTTACCTAGCAAAGACTTGTAGATGACCTGGAGCCAGTGGGTTTGGCGACAAAATATCACCTGCAGGATGATATCCAAATGCAATTCCCAATAGCATAATACAAATAGAACAAGAATGTAAATATCTTTTGGTTATACCACAGAATTCTAGATCACTCCCTTGAGCAGAAATGTTGTAGACATTCATGAGCTGTGTTCGAATACCCATACTAACATACTGTATACTTAATGAGTATATACACACTACATACTATTAGTTTAGTTTAGTATACTGTAAAGGAACAGTATGCTTTCAGTTGAGCGCACTAGCTCTTCGCCTGTCTACCGGAAGTTGATGCTGTTGCTATGCAACCTCTTGCTAGCATAACACATGACTGGTTAGACATTTTAAGACATCGGGTGTGTTCTTAAATTCAATCTGGAGTGCCAGAGTGTGCCACTCTCGGAGTGCACACTGGACGTTCGGGCTGGGGAGTAGGGTTGATTTGAGCGTTCTGACCTTACAACTGCAGTCAAGCACCCAAAGCTAACGTTGGCTAGCTACTTCCAGACACAAATGAGACCACTCTGACCATTTTACTCGCCATAGCAGAGCTGGTTAGGCTGTTTTCATGTTATCCAGAGCGTTGGTGACTGTAACTGTGCTGCTGGCAACAATTTAATTTTGCTTTTTTGACGACATTTACTGATACCGGACATACTCAATGGGTGTTGAGCGCCCGTAAATTCATTATTCTGCGCTCTGGTACACTCAGACGAGAGTGCTCTTAAAATCGGTGTAGATAGCCAGAGTGAATTTACGAAAGCACCCGAATGTCCAGCTAAGCTAAGAATGACGGGTATAATCAAGTCAATAAACGTTGGGTAGTTCGTTAGATGGCCTATAGTTAATATCCTGGCAAGTTTGATGTATAAGTAGCCAACTAACGTTAGGTAGCTAGCTAACAACATACTGGTACATACTGCTGTAATGATATGCTATGTGGTTCATAAGGACAGCGTAGCGAACAAATTGTCAGCCAATATAACATGTAAAGTAACTCATTTGAAAAGTAATTACTTTATTACATTGCTCAACATTTTCTTAACATTTGTCAATTAGTTAAAGCAATGAATTTGTATCCGCTCTCGTTGTACTTCGACTGCATATTTTCCGCCATTTTCTTCAAATCTGTAAAAGATGTAAAGCCACGCCCATTTCCTGAAGAATTGCATTTTGGGCCCTAACGGAAATAGTGTCCTCTGCGTGTATACTTCATATTTTGGCAAATTCAGTACGACATCCGGGAACTTTTGGCATACTAACTATATCCATACTATGACCAATAAGTATACTATATACTCAATTCACATCACAAATAGTACAGTTAGTGCGGTTAGTATGAGTATTTGAACACAACTATGGTCTATTTATTCTACGTCACTAATTTAACCCAGTGTCCTGTGATACAATTGGGTGTTCATAACTACCAATCATTAATGATTACCTTACCGTGTGAGCCTTTGCACTGTTTGAGGGCCTCATTGAAGCCCTCGCACAAGCTGAGGTCAGCCTGAGTGGTGGCGCAGTTCAGGAACTGTTGCACCTCAAACATGCATGGGCCCGGCTGGGAGGAGACAGGTCGAGCGGCCTCCACACACACACTTGTCAAAGATACTGTAGACATCTGCACTGCTGTAAACAAATACTGATTTGACTTCAGTGAGACAGTCATTATCTCCATGCTATCTCAGATACATTATGCAACATTTCCACCTGTCCTTTATATTTTTGACATAACAAATCAAATTGTATGTCATATGCGCCGAATGCAACAGGTGTAGATCTTACAGTGAAATGTTTACTTACAAGCCCTTAACCAACAATGCAGTTAAGAAAAAAAGTGTTAAAGTATTTACTAAAATAAACTGAAGTAAAAAAATAAAGATATAAAAATGAAGATAAAAAATAGAAAAATAACTAATATTTAAGGAGCAACAATAAAATAACAGTAGTGAGGCTATATACAGGGGGTAACGGAACAGAGTCAATGTGCGGGGGCACCGGTTAGTCGAGGTAATTGAGGTAATATGTACATCTAGGTAGAAGTAAAGTGACTATGCATGGCTAATAAACAGAGAGTAGCAGCAGCGTAAAAATGGGGGTGGGGACAATGCAAATAGTCCTGGTAGCCATTTCATTAACTGTTCAGGAGTCTTATGGCTTGAGGTTAGAAGCTGTTTAGAAGCCTTTTGGACCTAGACAGCAGAGAGAACAGTCTATGACTAGGGTGGCTGGTGTCCTTTTTGGGCCTTCCTCTGACACCGCCTGGTATAGAGGTCCTGGATGGCCGGAAGCTTGGCCCCAGTGATGTACTGGGCCGTACGCACTACCCTCTGTAGTGCCTTGCATCACGGAGGCCGAGCAGTTGCCATACCAGGTGGTGATGCAACCAGTCAGGATGCTCTCGATGGTGCAGCTGTAGAACCTTTTGAGGATCTGAGGACCCATGCCAAATCTTTTCAGTCTCCTGAGGGGGAATAGGCGTTGTCGTGCCCTCTTCGACTGTCTTGTGTTTGGACCATGATAGTTTGTTGGTGATGCGGACACCAAGGAACTTGAAGCTCTCAACCTGCTCCACTACAGCCCCGTCGATGTGAATGGGGGCGTGCTCGGCCCTCCTTTTTCTGTAATTCACAACCATCTCCTTGATCACATTGAGGGAGAGGTTGATATCCTGGCACCACACATAAGGTAGTAAAGGAGTGCAATTACTTGATAGAAGAATTCAAAGTTGCATAATGTTGCTTGTTTACTGATGAATGTCTGGTTTGGCTATTCCAAGTACCGTGCTGTATCCTTTCATGAAAATTCAAGGAAAATTTTAATTATCGAAACATTTCTGCATAATGCACCTTTAAATTAGTTCTGCAGAGATTTCATAGAACAGTATCAACAAGCTAGCTTAAAATGTTCCTTGTTTACTGCATCTAGGGCATTCAATTGCTATGGCTAGGCTACATGATGTTCTGCTTCCAAAACCTCAATGGCAGGCTTACATGATATAATACTAAGTGATCAAATTTATCAACCATAATTGTATAAATACCAGAACTAATCTTGTTGGAGTAATGTCACTTTTAAGACATCCCATGGGCCAAACAATCCTTTAATAGTTTGCTTCATGCAAAACTTTAAACAATAGTTTCTTCTTTCTAGATGTTGTAATACTGTCAGTGCCAGATTAAATTACCTCAGTGGTCAATGTCTGACATCAAGGAGTATAATGTGACACTTCTTAGTGAATG
>QNTS01000251.1:981680-997157 GCA_003317085.1 Hucho hucho | reverse complement strand
TACAGTGGGGCAAAAAAGTATTTAGTCAGCCACCAATTGTGCAAGTTCTCTCACTTAAAAAGATGAGAGAGGCCTGTAATTTTCATCATAGGTACACTTCAACTATGACAGACAAAATGAGGAAAAAAAATCCAGAAAATCACATTGTAGGATTTTTAATGAATTTATTTGCAAATTATGGTGGAAAATAAGTATTTGGTCACATACAAACAAGCAAGATTTCTGGCTCTCACAGACCTGTAACTTCTTCTTTAAGAGGCTCCTCTGTCCTCCACTCGTTACCTGTATTAATGGCACCTGTTTGAACTTGTTATCAGTATAAAAGACACCTGTCCACAACCTCAAACAGTCACACTCCAAACTCCACTATGGCCAAGACCAAAGAGCTGTCAAAGGACACCAGAAACAAAATTGTAGACCTGCACCAGGTTGGGAAGACTGAATCTGCAATAGGTAAGCAGCTTGGTTTGAAGAAATCAACTGTGGGAGCAATTATTAGGAAATGGAAGACATACAAGACCACTGATAATCTTCCTCGATCTGGGGCTCCACGCAAGATCTCACCCCGTGGGGTCAAAATGATCACAAGAACGGTGAGCAAAAATCCCAGAACCACACGGGGGGACCTAGTGAATGACCTGCAGAGAGCTGGGACCAAAGTAACAAAGCCTACCATCAGTAACACACTACGCCGCCAGGGACTCAAATCCTGCAGTGCCAGACGTGTCCCCCTGCTTAAGCCAGTACATGTTCAGGCCCGTCTGAAGTTTGCTAGAGAGCATTTGGATGATCCAGATGAGGATTGGGAGAATGTCATATGGTCAGATGAAACCTAAATAGAACTTTTTGGTAAAAACTCAACTCGTCGTGTTTGGAGGACAAAGAATGCTGAGTTGCATCCAAAGAACACCATACCTACTGTGAAGCATGGGGGTGGAAACATCATGCTTTGGGGATGTTTTTCTGCAAAGGGACCAGGACGACTGATACGTGTAAAGGAAAGAATGAATGGGGCCATGTATCGTGAGATTTTGAGTGAAAACCTCCTTCCATCAGCAAGGGCATTGAAGATGAAACGTGGCTGGGTCTTTCAGCATGACAATGATCCCAAACACACCGCCCGGGCAACGAAGGAGTGGCTTCGTAAGAAGCATTTCAAGGTCCTGGAGTGGCCTAGCCAGTCTCCAGATCTCAACCCCATAGAAAATCTTTGGAGGGAGTTGAAAGTCCATGTTGCCCAGCAACAGCCCCAAAACATCACTGCTCTAGAGGAGATCTGCATGGAGGAATGGGCCAAAATACCAGCAACAGTGTGTGAAAACCTTGTGAAGACTTACAGAAAACGTTTGACCTCTGTCATTGCCAACAAAGGGTATATAACAAAGTATTGAGATAAACTTTTGTTATTGACCAAATACTTATTTTCCACCATAATTTGCAAATAAATAAATTAAAAATCCTACAATGTGATTTTCTGGATTTCTTTTTCTCATTTCGTCTGTCATAGTTGAAGTGTACCTATGATGAGAATTACAGGCCTCTCTCATCTTTTTAAGTTGGAGAACTTGCACAATTGGTGGCTGACTAAATACTTTTTTGCCCCACTGTATCCTGTGGCTGCATTTATTGTGGCTGGGAATTTTAACAAGGCTAATCTGAAAACAAATTTTATCACCATATTGAATGTGCGACCTGGGCCGGGAAAATCCTGGATCATTGTTATTCTAACTTCCGCAACGCATACAAGGCCATTCTCCGCCATCCTTTCGGCAAGTCTGACCATGACTCCATTTTGTTGCTCCCAGCCTACAGACAGAAACTAAAACAGGAAACCCCCGTGCTCAGGTCTGTTCAACGCTGGTCCGACCAATCTGATTCCACGCTTCAAGATTGCTTCGAGCACGTGGACTGGGATGTGTTCCGGACAGCATCAGACAACAACATTGATGTATACGCTGATTCGGTGAGCGAGTTTATTAGCAAGTGCATCGGTGATGTTGTACCCATAGAAACTATTAAAACCTTCCCTCAACCAGAAACCGTGGATTGATGGCAGCATTCGCGCGAAAACTGAAAGCGCAAACCACTGCTTTTAACCAGGGTAAGGCGACCGGAAACATGACTGAATACAAACAATGTAGCTTTACCCTCCGCAAGGCAATCAAACAAGCTAAGCATCAGTATAGAGACAAAGTAGAGTCACAATTCAACGGCTCAGACACGAGAGGAATGTGGCAGGCTCTACAGTCAATCACGGACTACAAAAAGAAAACCATCCCCGTCGCAGACCACGATGTCCTGCTCCCTGACAAACTAAACAACTTCTTTGCTCGCTTTGAGGACAATACAGTGCCACCGACACGGCCCGCTACCAAAACCTGCAGGCTCACCTTCACCGCAGCCAACGTGAGTAAAACATTTAAGCGTGTTAACCCCGCAAGGCTGCCGTCCCAGATGGAATTCCTGGCCGTGTTCTCAGAGCATGTGCAGACCAGCTGGCTGGTGTGTTTACGGACATATTCAATCAATCCTTATCCCAGTCTGCCATCCCCACATGCTTCAAGAGGGCCACCACTGTTCCTGTTCCCAAGAAAGCTAAGGTAACTGAGCTAAATGACTATCGCCCCGTAGCACTCACTTCCGTCATCATGAAGTGTTTTGAGAGACTAGTCAAGGATCATATCACCTCCATCCTACCAGACACCCTAGACCCACTCCAATTTGCTTACTGTCCCAATAGGTCCACGGACGACGCAATCACAATCACACTGCACACTGCCCTAACCCATCTGGACAAGAGGAATACCTATGTAAGAATGCTGTTCATCGACTACAACTCAGCATTTAACACCATAGTACCCTCCAAACTCGTCATTAAGCTCGAGACCCTAGGTCTCGACCCAGCCCTGTGCAACTGGGTCCTGGACTTCCTGACGGGCCGGCCCCAGATGGTGAGGGTAGGAAACATCTCCACGCCGCTGATCCTCAACACTGGGGCCCCACAAGGGTGCGTTCTCAGCCCTCTCCTGTACTCCCTGTTCACCCATGACTGCGTGGCCAAGCACGCCTCCAACTCAATCATCAAGTTTGCTGACGACACTACAGAGGTAGGCTTGATTACCAACAACAACGAGACGGCCTACAGGGAGGAGGTGAGGGCCCTCGGAGTGTGGTGTCAGGAAAATAACCTCTCACTCAACGTCAACAAAACTAAGGAGATGATCGTGGACTTCAGGAAACAGCAGAGGGAGCACCCCCCTATCCACATCGACGGGACAGTAGTGGAGAAGGTGGAAAGTTTTAAGTTCCTCGGCGTACACATCACGGACAAACTGAAATGGTCCACCCACACAGACAGTGTGGTGAAGAAGGCGCAACAGCGCCTCTTCAACCTCAGGAGGCTGAAGAAATTCGGCTTGTCACCAAAAACACTCACAAACTTCTACAGATGCACAATCGAGAGCATCCTGTCGGGCTGTATCACCGCCTGGTACGGCAACTGCTCCGCCCACAACCGTAAGGCTCTCCAGAGGGTAGTGAGGACTGCACAACGCATCACCGGGGGTAAACTACCTGCCCTCCAGGACACCTACACCACCCGATGTCACAGGAAGGCCAAAAAGATCATCAAGGACAACAACCACCCGAGCCACTGCCTGTTCACCCCGCTATCATCCAGAAGGCGAGGTCAGTACAGGTGCATCAAAGCTGGGACCGAGAGACTGAAAAACAGCTTCTATCTCAAGGCCATCAGACTGTTAAACAGCCANCGGCCCCAGGTGGTGAGGGTAGGAAACAACATCTCCACCCCGCTGATCCTCAACACTGGGGCCCCACAAGGGTGCGTTCTCAGCCCTCTCCTGTACTCCCTGTTCACCCATGACTGCGTGGCCAAGCACGCCTCCAACTCAATCATCAAGTTTGCTGACGACACTACAGTGGTAGGCTTGATTACCAACAACGACGAGACGGCCTACAGGGAGGAGGTGAGGGCCCTCGGAGTGTGGTGTCAGGAAAATAACCTCTCACTCAACGTCAACAAAACTAAGGAGATGATCGTGGACTTCAGGAAACAGCAGAGGGAGCACCCCCCTATCCACATCGACGGGACAGTAGTGGAGAAGGTGGAAAGTTTTAAGTTCCTCGGCGTACACATCACGGACAAACTGAAATGGTCCACCCACACAGACAGCGTGGTGAAGAAGGCGCAACAGCGCCTCTTCAACCTCAGGAGGCTGAAGAAATTCGGCTTGTCACCAAAAACACTCACAAACTTCTACAGATGCACAATCGAGAGCATCCTGTCGGGCTGTATCACCGCCTGGTACGGCAACTGCTCCGCCCACAACCGTAAGGCTCTCCAGAGGGTAGTGAGGACTGCACAACGCATCACCGGGGGTAAACTACCTGCCCTCCAGGACACCTACACCACCCGATGTCACAGGAAGGCCAAAAAGATCATCAAGGACAACAACCACCCGAGCCACTGCCTGTTCACCCCGCTATCATCCAGAAGGCGAGGTCAGTACAGGTGCATCAAAGCTGGGACCGAGAGACTGAAAAACAGCTTCTATCTCAAGGCCATCAGACTGTTAAACAGCCACCACTAACATTGAGTGGCTGCTGCCAACATACTGACTTAAATCTCTAGCCACTTTAAATAATAGAAAATTGGATGTAACAAATGTTTCACTAGCCACTTTAAACAATTTTGTATATAATGTTTACATATCCGACATTACTCATATCAAATGTATACACTGTACTCTATACCATCTACTGAATCTTGCCTATGCCGTTCGGCCATCCACTCAAATCTCTAGCTACTTTAATAATTAAAAAGTGGATGTAATAAATGTATCACTAGCCACTTTAAACGATGCCATTTATATAATGTTTACATATCCTACATTAATCATCTCATATGTATATACTGTACTCTATACCATCTACTGCATCTTGCCTATGCCGGTCAGCCATCGCTCATCCATATATTTATATGTACATACTCATATTCATTCCTTTAGACTTGTGTATAAGGTAGTTGTTGTGAAATTGTTAGATTACTTGTTAGATACTACTGCATGGTCGGAACTAGAAGCACAAGCATTTCGCTACACTTGCATTCACATCTGCTAAGCATGTGTATGTGACAAACAAAATTTGATTTGATTTGATTTTGAGTAATACGATGGCAAGCATGACAATCTTTCAGTGACGTTCCAGTGTCCCCAAATATCTGTTGGACTGACAATGGTCAGCATTTCATGCCGTAACAAACAAAGTATCTTGCTACATGTAACATTTTTATCAGATACATTGTAAAAAAATATGACAATCTTCTACCAATATGTATCGGTCATTCGCTGATGTATTGCCATTGGCCACTTGATGGCGCTGAAAGTCCATCAGAAAATAAGTCAACCCTCAGCAATTCATCGAACTATGATTATAATGAAGATTACATTTCAACGTTCTTCTGTTATATAATAACTCCCATCAGTTGTTAATGATCATTTATTTTTATATAGACAACTAATGAACTAAACAATTAAACAAATCTGTGAGTTCTGTAAAACCTTAATCGAAACGAATATCAACATCATGCAGAGGCAGTCGAGTCAACAATCAGCATGTGGTGGCAAGAATACTTCAACTGCACAACTTTAATATATCCTGACATTGTCCCCAACTTTGGCGACTACTACATGTGTTTGACTTTCACAACTACTGACTAAAAAGCATACAAAAGTACTGGAGAACTTGTCTTGTTATAGAAACCCATAATGAATGTGATGTTTATGGTGTGGTGTAGTGCATTCCCCCACATGAAACAATACTACAGTTTACTATAGAATACTACAGCACTTACAATAGAATTCTATATTAACATGTTGTATAATGTAGAATACTATACTACGCACTGTAGTATCCCTCAATCATGTGTAGTACTTACTATATAATTTTGTAGTATAATGTAGAATACTACAGTTGTGGCCAAAGGTTTTGAGAATGACACGAATATTAATTTTCACAAGTCACATTTTCACAAGTCTGCTGCCTCAGTTTGTATGATGGCAATTTGCATATACTCCAGAATGTCATGAAGAGTGATCAGATGAATTGCAATGAATTGAAAAGTCTCTCTTACCATGCAAATGAACTGAATCCCCCAAAAAACATTTCCACTGCATTTCAGCCCTGCCACAAAGGACCAGCTGACATCATGTCAGTGATTCTCTTGTTAACACAAATGTGAGTGTTGACAAGGACAAGGCTGGAGATCACTCTGTCATGCTGATTGAGTTCGAATAACAGACTGGAAGCTTCAAAAGGAGGTTGGTGCTTGGAATCATTGTTCTTCCTCTGTCAACCGTGGTTACCTGCAAGGAAACACGTGCCGTCATCATTGCTTTGCATAAAAAGGGCTTCACAGGCAAGGATATTGCTGCCAGTAAGATTGCACCTAAATCAACCATTTATCGGATCATCAAGAACTTCAAGGTGAGCGGTTCAATTGTTGTGAAGAAGGCTTCAGGGCACCCAAGAAAGCCCAGCAAGCGCCAGGACCGTCTCCTAAAGTTGATTCAGCTGCGGGATCGGGGCACCACCAGTACAGAGCCTGCTCAGGAATGGCAGCAGGCACGTGTGAGTGCATCTGCATGCACAGTGAGGCGAAGACTTATGGAGGATGCCCTGGTGTCAAGAAGGGCAGCAAAGAAGCCACTTCTCTCCAGGAAAAACATCAGGGACAGACTAATATTCTGCAAAAGGTACAGGGATTGGACTGCTGAGGACTGGTGTAAAGTCATTTTCTCTGATGAATCCCCTTTCCGATTGTTTGGGGCATCCGGAAAAAAGCTTGTCCAAAGACAAGGTGAGCGCTTCCATCAGTCCTGTGTCATGCCAACAGTAAAGCATCCTGAGACCATTCATGTGTGGGGTTGCTTCTCAGCCAAGGGAGTGGGCTCACTCACAATGTTGCCTAAGAACACAGCCATGAATAAATAATGGTACCAACACATCCTCCGAGAGCAACTTCTCCCAACCATCCAGGAACAGTTTGGTGACGAACAATACCTTTTCCAGCCTGATGGAGCACCTTGCAAAAAGTGATAACTAAGTGGCTCGGGGAACAAAACATCGATATTTTGGGTCCATGGCCAGGAAACTCCCCAGACCTTAATCCCATTGAGAACTTGTGGTCAATCCTCAAGAGGCGGGTGGACAAACAAAAACCCACAAAGTCTGACAAGCATGGATTATGCAAGAATGGGCTGCCATCAGTCAGGATGTGGCCCAGAAGTTAATTGACAGCATGTCAGGGCGGATTGCAGAGGTCTTGAAAAAGAAGGGTCAACACTGCAAATATTGACTCTTTGCATCAACTTCATGTAATTGTCAATAAAAGCCTTTGACACTCATGAAATGCTTGTAATTATACTTCAGTATTCCATAGTAACATCTGACAAAAATATCTAAAGACACTGAAGCAGCAAACTTTGTGGACATTGTGCTGCATTCGCTAGCTAAGAATGTGAAAGTGAAAAAAAATACAACTAAATATAGCTCTCTCTCACTTGCTTCTCCTTCATTTTTTAAGAAATGTATTTGTTCAAAACAGTTCAACTATTGTCTTTCTCTCTCTTTGAGTCAACTACTCACCACATTTTATGCACTGCAGTGCTAGCTAGCTGTAGCTTATGCTTTCAATACAAGATTCATTCTCTGATCCTTTGATTGGGTCGACAACATGTCAGTTCATGCTACAAGAGCTCTGATAAGTTTGAGGACGTCCTCCGGAAGTTGTCATAATTACTGTGTAATTCTATGGAAGGGGGTGAGAACCCTAAGCCTCCTAGGTTTTGTATTGAAGTCAAGGTACCCAGAGGAGGACGGAAACTAGCTGTCCTCCGGCTAAACCATGGTCCTACCTTACAAAGTGCTGTTGAGAACACTGTAGACCTTCATTGCAAAACACACACACATTGTCATTACTTTGCGTGAATTGATATCTCCGAATTTTTAAACAAAATTTGAATACAAAATCATTGGTTTAGCTTCTATCTATACTGTGGCTGCATGAAATAGCAAACATAACGTGAATTCAGCGAAGACATTACTTAATCTTTGTGGCTCCCTGATGAAACGGTAACATCCATGACTGTAGTTAGGCCACAGATAAACAATGAGCTAGTTAATGGGTTAGTTATAAAAATCTTGAGCAAGTGCTTGGCTCCTTCTCGACGCTGTGTGCACCCATATACGCGCTGAAATCTACGCCCATCGTGACGTATGGCACCGCCCGTGATAAGTGTGTCCCTTGCCACTAGCCTAGCCGAGCATGGTCAATGAGAGAGTGTCGATTTTGATCAACAAAAAAATGGTTAGCTTATTTGCTATGTAACGATTATTTGATCGAATAGAAGTTTCGTAGTGCTTAATTAAGTTGTTAGGAGTGCACTGATATACGCAGGACATGTGACATCCTGGCAAATTTGAGAAAAACTGCTTATATCGGGGTCGCCTCAAGATGGCTATGCATATTCATGGCATGAGGCTAGTAGCATAGCATCTCTATCTATTGAATACAGGCGGTTGACGTCAACAACCCTCATCGAATATTCAAAAATGATTACAATAATGAGATGTATCCACCAATCCAAAGAAATGATAGGTGGGAGCTAGACAGCCCGCCATGCCGCTTTGGGGACAACATATCCCATTGTTAGGGCGGAGAGACATGCATCTTGTCAGTATATCCATAATAATAGAGTATAATAGGAATTTACTAAGTGGGAACCAACAAATCACAGCTTGTGAGATTTAACGTCATGGCAGCAACGTTACTGTCCCGGGAGAAACATCAAGACTTACGGTTTTCAGATTTTACCATCAAAATAAAAGTCTGTGGTAAAACACTATGTGTATGACACGAAATCAATCATTTTTGCAGCTTTGTCCATAATGCATAATGTTAAAATAATGTTAAAAAAAATCTTTATATAAGATAAATCATATTATAAGGTGGAGCACATTGATAAATGGTTGAAGCTAAAGTAAATAAATGTAAAGAACATAAAATTCTACAGACCCTGTAGACTAGAGTCTACAGTGCCTTCGGAAAGTATTCAGAACCCTTCACTTTTTCCACATTTTGTTAGGTTACAGCCTTATTCTAAAATGTATTAAATCTGTTTTTTTTCACACAATATCCCATAATGACAAAAAACAACGCAAATATCACATTTTACATAACTATTCAGACCCTTTAATCAGTATTTGTTGAAGCACCGTTGGTAGCGATTACAGCCTTGAGTATTCTTGGGTGTGACGCTACAAGCTTGGCACACCTGTACTTGGGAAGTTTCTCCCATTCTTCTCTGAAGATTCTCTCAAGCTCTGTCAGGTTGGATGGGGAGCATCGCTGCACAGCTATTTTCAGGTCTCTCCAGAGTCCGGGTTCTGGCTGGGCCAATCAAGGACATTCAGAGACTTGTCCCAAATCCACTCCTGCGTTGTCTTGGCTGTGTGCTTAGTGTCGTTGTCCTGTTGGAAGGTGAACCTTCGCCCCAGTCTGAGGTCCTGAGCGCTCTGGAGCAGGTTTTCATCAAGGATCTCTCTGTACTTTGCTCTGTTCATCTTTGTCTCAATCTTTGTCTCAATCCTGACTATCCCACAGCATAACGCCAGTTGCCATCAAAGGTGAGCATTTACCCATTGAAGTGGGTTATGACGCTGAACTGCAGTCAGGTCAAGACCCTGTTGAGGACGACGAGCACGCAGATGAGCTTGTCTGAGATGGTTTCTGACAGATATTCTTCGGTTGTGCAAACCCACAGTTTCATCAGCTGTCCGGTTAGCTGGTCTCAGACGATTTCGCAGGTGTAGAAGACGGATTTGGAGGTCCTGGGCTGACGCAGTTACAAAACGTCTGCGGTTGTGACGCTGGTTGGATGTACTGACAAATTCTCTAAAACGACATTGGAGGTGGCTTATGGTAGAGATATTAACATTAAATTCTCTGGCAACAGCTCTAGCGGACATTCCTACAGTCAGCATGCCAATTGCATGCTCCCTCAAAACTGGAGACGTGTTAAATAATGAACAAGTAATTGTGGGATTGAAACCAGGTGTGTAAAACAAGACAAAAACAATGGAAAAATGAAGTGTGGATCGGCGATGGCTAGAAAACCGGTGACGAATACCGCCGAACACCGCCCAAGCAAGGAGAGGGACCGACTTCGGCGGAAGTCGTGACAGTACCCCCCCCCTTGACGCGCGGTTTGAGCAGCGCGCTGACACCGGCCTCGGGGACGACCCGGATGGAGACGGTGGAACTCCCGCAGCAACAAAGGGTCCAGAACGCCCTCCACCGGAACCCAGCATCTCTCCTCCGGACCATACCCCTCCCACTCCACGAGGTACTGAAGGACCCTCCTCCGACGCTTCGAGTCCAGGATGACTCGAACAGCATACGCCGGGGCCCACTCGATGTTTTTCAGCGGCACAGACTGGGAGACTAGTCAGGGTCGAGGGAATGATGAACGGAGCAAAGTACAGAAAGATCCTTAATGAAACCTGCTCTAGGGCTTAGGATCTCAGACTGGGGCGAAGGTTCACCTTCCAACAGGACAACACCCTAANCCAAATACAGCAGTGCCAAGCTTGTAGCTGTAATGCGTCAGGCGCAGGACAGCAGATATGAGTAAATATAGCAAACTTTACTCAAATAATATAACAAACGTCAAAATTATCCAAGCCCACAAATACGGACCGCAATACAATAAAACAATCACTCACAAACAAACATGGGGGAACAGAGGGTTAAATAATGAACAAGTAATTGTGGGATTGAAACCAGGTGTGTAAAACAAGACAAAAACAATGGAAAAATGAAGTGTGGATCGGCGATGGCTAGAAAACCGGTGACGAATACCGCCGAACACCGCCCAAGCAAGGAGAGGGACCGACTTCGGCGGAAGTCGTGACAGTACCCCCCCCCTTGACGCGCGGTTTGAGCAGCGCGCTGACACCGGCCTCGGGGACGACCCGGATGGAGACGGTGGAACTCCCGCAGCAACAAAGGGTCCAGAACGCCCTCCACCGGAACCCAGCATCTCTCCTCCGGACCATACCCCTCCCACTCCACGAGGTACTGAAGGACCCTCCTCCGACGCTTCGAGTCCAGGATGACTCAAACAGCATACGCCGGGGCCCACTCGATGTTCAGAGGGGGCGGAGGAACCTCAAGCACCTCAAACTCCTGGAGTGGACCAGCCACCACCGGCCTGAGGAGAGACACATGGAACGAGGGATTAATACAGTAATCTGAGGGAAGGTGTAACCTGTAACATACCTCGTTCAGTCTCCTCAGGACTTTGAATGGCCCCACAAACCGCGGACCCAGCTTCCGGCAGGGCAGGCGGAGGGGCAGGTTTTGGGTTGAGAGCCAGACCCGCTCCCCCGGTGCGAACACCGGGGCCTCACTGCGGTGGCGGTTGGCGCACGCCTTCTGCCGCCTCACGGCCCGTTGCAGGTGCACATGGGCGGCGTCCCAGGTCTCCTCCGAGCGCTTAAACCATTCGTCCACCGCAGGAGCCTCGATCTGGCTCTGATGCCAAGGTGCCAGAACCGGATGATACCCCAGTACACACTGGAAGGGAGAGAGGTTAGTGGAGGAGTGGCGGAGTGAGTTTTGGGCCATCGCTGCCCATGGGATGAACGCCGCCCAATCCCCTGGCCGGTCCTGGCAATATGACCGCAGAAACCTACCCACATCCTGGTTTACTCTCTCCACATGCCCGTTACTCTCGGGGTGAAAACCTGAGATGAGGCTGACCGAGACCCCCAGACTCTCCATAAACGGGGGACCCCGATCAGAGACTATATCCTCAGGCACCCCTGACTTGAGGCTGTAATCGCTGCCAAAGGTGCTTCAACAAAGTACTGAGTAAAGGGTCTAAATAGGTATGTAAATATGATATTTGCAAAGATTTTCGTAAATTTGCAAAAATTTATAAAAACCAGTTTTTGCTTCGTCATTATGGGTTTTGTGTGTAGATTGGTGAGGGGGAAAAAACGATTTAATCCACTTTAGAATAAGGCTGTAACGTAACAAAATGTGGAAAAAGTCACAGCCAGAGACTACATGTGAGTCAGCCAAAAGGCAGGGATCCACTTTTTCCAAAAATGTCACTCCCACTGGTACAGAATCATCCTTTGCATGACCATCGGTGTGAGGGTCGGACACCACCACCTCAGGTAAACATCCGGCGCCGACAGAGATGGCCGCCTCGCTTCGCGTTCTTAGGAAGCTATGCAGTATTTTGCTTTTTTATGTATTATTTCTTACATTGTTACCCCAGGAAATCTTAAGTTTTATTACATACAGCCAGAAGGAACTATTGGATATAAGAGCAATGTCAACTTACCAACATTACAACCAGTAATACGACTTTCCCGAAGCGGATTCTCTGTTTGGTCTACCAACCAGGACAATAGACCGGATCCCAGCCGGCGACCCAAAACAACGGCGGGGCAGGAGAAGGGGCAGACGGGGCGGTCTTCTGGTCAGGCTACATAGACGGCCACATCGCGCTCCGCTCCCAAGTATACTACTTTCCAATGTCCAGTCTCTTCACAACAAGGTAGACGAAATCCGAGCAAGGGTTGCCTTCCAGAGAGACATCAGAGATTGCAACGTTCTTTGATTCACGGAAACATGGCTCACTCGGGATACGTTATCAGAGTCGGTACAGCCACCTGGTTTCTTCACGCATCGCGCCGACAGAAACAAACATCTTTCTGGTAAGAAGAAGGGCGGGGGTGTATGCCTTTTGATTAATGAGACATGGTGTGATCATAACAACATACAGGAACTCAAGTCCTTTTGTTCACCTGACCTAGAATTCCTTACAATCAAATGCCGACCACATTATCTACCAAGAGAATTCTCTTCGATTATAATCACAGACGCGTGTATCCCCCCTCAAGCTGACACATCGACGGCCTTGAAAGAACTTCATTGGACTCTATGTAAACTGGAAACCACATATCCTGTGGCTGCATTTATTGTAGCTGGGGATTTTAACAAGGCTAATCTGAAAACAAGGCTCCCTAAATTTTATCAGAATATCGAATGTGCGACCCGGGCCGGCAAAATCCTGGATCATTGTTATTCTAACTTCCGCGACGCATACAAAGCCATTCCCCGCCCCCCTTTTGACAAATCTGACCACGACTCCATTTTATTGTTCCCAGCCTACAGACAGAAACTAAAACAGGAAATGCCCGTGCTCAGGTCTGTTCAACGCTGGTCCGACCAATCTGACTCCACGCTTCAAGATTGCTTCAAATCACGTGGACTGGGATATGTTCCGCATAGCGTCGGACAATAACATTGATGAATACGCTGATTCGGTGAGCGAGTTTATTAGCAAGTGCATCGGTGATGTTGTACCCACAGCGACTATTAAAACCTTCCCCAACCAGAAACCGTGGATTGATGGCAGCATTCGCGCAAAACTGAAAGCGCAAACCACTGCTTTTAATCAGGGTAAGGCGACCGGAAACATGTCTGAATACAAACAGTGTAGCTATTCTCTTCGCAAGGCAATCAAACAAGCTAAGCGTCAGTATAGAGACAAAGTAGAGTCGCAATTCAACGGCTCAGACACGAGAGGTATGTGGCAGGGTCTACAGTCAATCACGGACTACAAAAAGAAAACCAGCCCCGTAGCAGACCACGATGTCCTGCTCCCAGACAAACTAAACAACTTCTTTGCTCGCTTTGAGGACAATACAGTGCCACCTACACGGCCCGCTACCAAAACCTGCGGTCTCTCCTTCACTGCAGCCAACGTGAGTAAAACATTTAAATGTGTTAACCCTCGCAAGGCTCCTGGCCCAGATGGCATCCCTGGCCGCATCCTCAGAGCATGCACAGACCAGCTGGCTGGTGTGTTTACAGACATATTCAATCAATCCTTATCCCAGTCTGCTGTTCCCACATGCTTCAAGAGGGCCACCATTGTTCCTGTTCCCAAGAAAGCTAAGGTAGCTGAGCTAAATTACTATTGGCCCGTAGCACTCACTTCCGTCATCATGAAGTGCTTTGAGAGACTAGTCAAGGATCATATCACCTCCATCCTACCTGACACCCTAGACCCACTCCAATTTGCTTACCGTCCCAATAGGTCCACAGACTACGCAATCGCAATCATACTGCACACTGCCCTAACCCATCTGGACAAGAGGAATACCTATGTAAGAATGCTGTTCATCAACTACAGCCCAGCATTTAACACCATAGTACCCTCCAAACTCGTCATTAAGCTCAGGACCCTGGGTCTCGACCCCGCCCTGTGCAACTGGGTCCTGGACTTCCTGACAGGCCGAGCCAGGTGGTGAGGGTAGGAAACATCTCCACCCCGCTGATCCTCAACACTTGGGCCCCACAAGGGTGCGTTCTCAGCCCTCTCCTGTACTCCCTGTTCACCCATGACTGCGTGGCCAAGCACGCCTCCAACTTAATCATCAAGTTTGCAGACGACACTACAGTGGTAGGCTTGATTACCAACAACGACGAGACGGCCTACAGGGAGGAGGTGAGGTTCCCTCGGAGTGTGGTGTCAGGAAAATAACCTCTCACTCAATGTCAACAAAGCTAAGGAGATGATCGTGGACTTCAGGAAACAGCAGAGGGAGCACCCCCTTATCCACATCGACGGGACAGTAGTGGAGAAGGTGGAAAGTTTTAAGTTCCTCGGCGTACACATCACGGACAAACTGAAATGGTCCACCCACACAGACAGCGTGGTGAAGAAGGCGCAAAAGCGCCTTTAACCTCAGGAGGCTGAAGAAATTCGGCTTGTCACCAAAAACACTCACAAACTTCTACAGATGCACAATCGAGAGCATCCTGTCGGGCTGTATCACCGCCTGGTACGGCAACTGCTCCACCCACAACCGTAAGGCTCTCCAGAGGGTAGTGAGGACTGCACAACGCTTTACCGGAGGTAAACGACCTGCCCTTCAGGTCACCTACACCACCCGCTGTCACAGGAAGGCCAAAAATATCATCAAGGACAACAACCACCCGAGCCACTGCCTGTTCACCCCGCTATCATCCAGAAGGCGAGGTCAGTACAGGTGCATCAAAGCTGGGACCGAGAGACTGAAAAACAGCTTCTATCTCAAGGCCATCAGACTGTTAAACAGCCATCACTAACATTGAGTGGCTGCTGCCAACATACTGACTCAAATCTCTAGTCACTTTAATAATTAAAAATTGGATGTAATAAATGCATCACTAGCCACTTTAAACAATGCCACTTTATATAATGTTTACAGTGGGGCAAAAAAGTATTTAGTCAGCCACCAATTGTGCAAGTTCTCTCACTTAAAAAGATGAGAGAGGCCTGTAATTTTCATCATAGGTACACTTCAACTATGACAGACAAAATGAGGAAAAAA